>CAUYRT010089745.1:0-36357 GCA_963574885.1 Lepilemur ruficaudatus
CGCCAGCAGGCAGCGATGGTGAGAGGGTCACCACGGGGCGGAACTGGGGCAGTGGAGCTATGTCTTGGTTGTGGACACGGGCGGACAACTGTACGCAGCTGTAGAATTCCCACAGCTGTACTCCTTTTGGAGTAAATTTTACGGTAAGTAAAAGTTTTTTAAGAGAAAAACCCAGTGGGTCTGGAGCCATCCAACAACAGCTTTGTGAGACCACCTTGCGGAATGCAGATGGCCGCCGAGACAGCGGACGGGGTACCACGACGGCACGGGGTGTTTCCCGGGAGAGCCCTCCGGGCCGAGGCCAAGTTCTGGGGCTGTGGCCCCCCGGCTATCTGCTGTGCTTCAGTTTCTGGGCAGCAGTTGCATCTGCCCATCACTACCAAGCATGACAGCCACTGCCCCGCCCTGGCCGGTGGCTCCCTGCTGTCGCCAACCTCAGGGCAGGGATCAGGCTTCCTCGCCTCTAATTAGCTCTGACATCAGACTCCGGGAGCGCCAGAAGGAGCAGAGAGACGGGGCCAAGGCGGCCAGGTCTCTGCCTTGCTGCTGGCAGGCTGAGTGATGGATTCCTCGCACTGAGTCACCCGGAGTGGCGGAGAGCTGGCTGCCTGGATGACATTCCGGGAAGCAGGCTCCGCCGCCACGAGCTTTCCTCCGCACGCGAGAGCGGTGACTGATAAATGCTTCTTCGGGCCTGGCATTTGGAGTCGTGGGAGAGGCTGGCAGGGTGATCTCCACAGGGGTTGTCAATCAAGGTGCTCACTGTGGGGACGGGGCCGTTGGGGACTCCAGGCTGGCGGCCCACATGGCCTGGCCTGGGAGTATGAGGCCCCTGCCCTGGGCCGTGACTGTGGGAAGAGCGCGTGGATGGCTTCAAGGAGCCGGCTTAGAGACAGAGACAAAATCTACACATCCAAACGCATTTTTACTGAGCCATCAATTCCACAAATCCCTACGGAGCACCTGCTAGGTACCGGAAACCGTTCCAGACTGCCGTGATTTCTCCCCTTGTAGAGTTTGCCTTCTACTGAGACAGACTGTCGGTAAGCACCAAATTCAACACAGCACGCCGGGGGATTCACGCAGTGGAGGAAAGTAAAGCCCGGTAAAAGGGACAGGGAACATGAGAGGCACAGAGTCATGATGCTGTAAATAGGCAAGTCACAAAAGGCCTTCCAACAGGGTGACGCTTCAGCAGAGAGCTGAAGAAGTTGAGAAAATAAGGCGTGCGAATACCTGGAAAAGCATTCCACACCAAAGGAACAGCACGTGCAAAGGCCCTGAGGAAGGAAAGGCCAGATGTGTTCTAGGATCAGCCATTGTGAGGACGCGCTGAGTGAGGGGAAGGACCTTACAGGCCCCGCACTGTGCTCACGGGTGTGGAAAACCGCTGGGCTCGACCAGAGGAGCGGCAGGATCTGACCCCGGTCATACGAGGATCATGCGGGCTGATAGGAAGGACAGACTGCAGAGGACAAGAGCAGAAGAAATATTAAAGGAGGTGAAAGATGTGGGTCACCTGCGCTAAGGTGGTGGGGAAGAGGGTGACACATGGTCAGATCAGGGACACATTTAAGAAAGGCTGATACACTAGGATACGAGACTAGGAGAAAAAGAAGGAAGACTCCGAGATGTTTAGCCCGAAAAGCTGCAGGAAAGAAGTATCCATTTACTGAGGTGGAGAAGATTATGGAGGAAGAGTTTGGGGTTCGGGAGGAAATTGGGAATTTTATTTTGGACACGTTAAGTTAGAGGTGCCCGTGAGACATACGTGAAAATGTCTGGCCAGCAGCGTAACCGGGAGTCACTGAACGGACGGAAGAGAAAGTTGTCGGGATGCGTATGATCGTGAAGGGACTTGCCGCAGATAGAGACTCAGGCCTGAGGACGTCTGGGGTCCAGTGGCCGGGCCTTGGACAGTACAGAGGACCGGGCGGGTGTGGCCAGGGAGGCGGCAGGGAGCTGTCTCCCCGGGGCCAAGCAGAGACAGTGCGTCAAGCAGGGGAGAGTCGAATGGGGTGGGGAATAAGGATGAAGACGTAGGAATATCCACTGGACATGGTAACACGGAGGTCCTCGGTAGCCCTGGCGAAAGCAGTTTCACCGCAGAGGTGGGGGTAAAAACCTGAAAAGAAGGATTCGAGAAAGAGTAAGAGACTGACAGAGAGTCTATAAAACCGGCCCAGCTCTGCAAAAACAGTAGCAGCAGCAAACCAAACAACAAAATGCTCAGGAAGGGCTCGAAATGACAGGACATGATAATTAACACGATGCACATTTTCTGATCCCAGGTCAGAAAAGAAAAGAAATTGCCATGAAGAACATTACTGCAGCCTTCCGGTGCCGGCCGTGGCGGAGTAATAAGCAAGGTCATTGCCATCCTCTCTCCTGCTGCAGACGACTAAAAATTCTGGACGAAATGCAAAAAGAAACTATACCCGAGGACAAGGGGGGAAAGCCGGCAGATGGAAGAGAGGAGTCAAAGAGGCAGCGTGCCCAGGGTGAGGCTCCCACTTCTTTCCTCTCCCATTTTCCCGCAAAGCTTTGACCGGGGCGAGCTCCCAGCAGAGCGTCAGGAGAGGCCGACCCTGACTCAGCCGGGACGCAGCAAAAACCTGTCTCTCTGGCATAAGACCAAGAAAAGGCGTCGGCGCAGGTGAGGGAGGGTGGGAAGAACACGGAAGGAAAGGGAGCGAGACAGAGAAAGACCCCCGATGCTGTGCACGAAGGGGCCGAGGTCCCAGGCTCGCCCGGGCGTGGGTGGGGCGGGCCCCGGGGAGCAGAGCAGAGGTCCCTGAACTGCAGTGACACGGACACCGCCACCCGCAGAGCGCCCGCGTGCCGGCCGAACCAGGCTGGCTGATCGCGGAGGATGTTAACAGAACAGAGTCTCACGGCATCGTGTTCAAATATTTTCAGCCTGAAAAGCATTAATATTTTGAGTTCTGTTGCACAGCACGGTGGATACAGTTAATGATAGAGTATTTTTAAATAGTACATTTCAAAATTGCCAAGAGAGTAAATTTCAAAGGCTCTCATCGTAAGAAATGTTAGGTATTTGGGATGACGGACGTGCCAACCAGCTTGACTTGATTATTCCACATTGTATTCATAAATTATAGCACCGCTGCATACCCCATAAATTTACACAGTTACAGGTTATCAAGGTACAATGAAAAATAAAATAAAAAATACAGAAAAATTCTGCTCAACAGCAGAATGAAGATGACAGAGGAATGAGTAAGGGAACTTTAAGACATTAACAGAAATTGTTCAATCTGAAAAACAGAGAAAAAATGTTAATTAGCAGAACCTCAGAGACCTATGAGATAATATTAAAGAGTCTATATTATAATATTAAAGAGCTTCATGTTATTGAAGCTCCAAAATGAGAGGGAAAAGATTGTCTCAGAAAAAAATTTGAAGACGTTAATGAAGAAAAGTTTCCCAAATTTGGTCAAAGACATAAATCTACAGATTTAGGAAGCTCAGCACACCCACAAAGAGAACAAACTCAAAGAAAACCATGTACAGACACACGGTAATTTGACTGCTAAATATCAATTTCTTTGAAAGAATCTAGAGAAAAATAAAACATTATGCCCAGGAGAGTAACGCTTTGCATGATGACAGATTTCTCGTCAGAAAAAAACGGCGGCCGGAAAACAGTCGAGTGTCTTTGAAAATCCTGAAAGCAAAGAGCTGCCAACCCAGAACTGTGTACCCAGCAAAAGTTTCTTTCAGGAATGAAGACAGAATAAGACACTCTTAGAGGAAGGAGAATTAATCACTGGCAGAGCTGCTTTAAAATAAATGCTAAGGAAATCATGACAGGTGGATGAGAAATGACACCAGCACCTGGCACTTCAGGAATGAAGAAGGAGCAGAAACGGTAAATGCCTTAGAAACCATTAAAGGATATCTTCTCCTCTTAAAATATATGTGTGGCCATCGAAAGCAAAAAGTCACAACAGTGTCTGACGGAGTTTTCGACGTACGTAGCCGTGCGGCACATGCCAGTGACGAAAGAAGATCGGGATAGAGAGAGCCGCACGGCTGCATGGCCTCGACCCTGGACACATCAGTGGGATTTTTTGAGCTTTGGGGGAATCTATGGAGAGCAGGTTTTGCAAACCAAAAGGGCGCTGGGCTTTTGTCTGTCATTGGCGGGAGTCCCAGCTGGTGGTCTCCTTATTGCCATGGGTTGGCCAGACCGCAACGACCACACCGTGAGCCGTGAGCAGCAATAAAATCACCATGGTCCTCCCGCAAGGGGCTGACTTCCCGTCCACCACGTTCACGCGCCTGGCTTCAGCGCGAAGCTTCTGCCTTCTGCTCTCCACTAGGTTGGCGAGGTCGTCAGCTGTCTCGTTTTGTTCACCGAGCTCATTCCGGATTTCCTGCCCCACTTGTTTTTGGCGACTTGTGACAGAGGAAAGGGCGTCCTGCGTCCTGTCCTTAGATAATCTTCTGCTGCTGTTGTTAACTCTAATTAAACTGCAAAAGGTTAGGTATGTAAATTATACTCCCCAGAGCAACAAATAAGAAATACAATAACACAGAGATTAAGCCAAAATGCCAGGAGCTAAGTTAAAAAGGAATACTAAAAAACAGTCAGAAAAGAGAAAGCAAAATGATAGTCCCATATCCAACCTTATCAGCAATTACATTTGTAAAAAATGTAGTGTCCCTAAACACACCAATTGCACGATTACAATTGTAATTACGATTACAATTGTGTCTGATTGTAACACCACCACGAGCAAACTATAGGCTGTCTACAAGAAACCCATTTTAAATAAACTGATGAAGATCAGTTAACAGTAAAAGGATGGAAAAAGATGTACATGTAAAAAGCAATCAAAAGAAAGCGGGAGTAGCTGTCTTGCTACCAGACAAAGCAGACCTCAGAACGAGGACTGTTACGACGACAAAGGACATTACGTCACGATAAAAGGGCCCGTTCACCAAGAGGACAACAACCCCAGCACCCTCGCATCCGACAACAGACATTCAAAACACTTAAGCAGAATCTTAAAGAAGCGCAAAGAGAAATAGAAAAATCCACCGTTTAACTTGAAGACTTCAACTCCTTGTTCAGCAATCGATAGAACAAGTAGAAAAGTCAAGTTGGTCGTTCACAAATTTCACACCTTTGCTCACCTTCTAACTGGAATTTGTAGAACACTCCGTCAAACAAGAGCAGAAGACACGTTATTTTCAAGAACACAGGCGACACTCACAGAGACAGGCCGCACCATAAACAAACCTTTACACGTTCAGAAGGACTGAGATCACATAAAGTATGTTTTCTGACTTTAAAGGCATTAGGCTAGAAATCAAAGGCAGAATGATATCTGGAAAACCCTCAAATACTGGGAAGTTAAAAAATGCATAAATAAATCATGGGTCAAAGCAAAAAAATCAAAAAATACTTTGAACCAAACGAAAAAAATGCAACGTATTAAAATTTGAGGAATCCAGCTAAACCAGTACTCAGAAGGTATTTATAGCATTAAATGTTTATATTAGAAGAAGAAGAAAGGTTTGAAATTAATAACCTAAATTTCTTCTTTAAGAAACTAGACAAAGAACACATTAAACCCAAGGAAAGCAGGGGATGGAAGTAATAAAGATCAAAATATAGTCATGCATTGCTTAAAGAAAGGGATACGTTCTGAGAAATGCGTCATTGGGCAATTTTGTCGTGTGAGCATCATAGCCTGTGCTTACGCAAACCCAGACGGCGTAGCCTACTGCCCACCCAGGTTATGTGGCGAAGCCTAATGCTCCTAGGCTACAAACCTACAGCGTGTCACTACACTGAATACAGGCAACTGTAACACACCAGTGGTATGGTGTAAGCATATGTATCTAAACACGTGTAAACACAGAAAAGGCATGGTGAAAACACAGTATCATAATCTTACGGTACCACCACTGTATATGCGATCTGCCATGCGGTGCAGGGCTATAATTGAAACTGAAAACAGGAAACCAATAGTGAAAGTCAATAAAACCAAAAGCTGGTTCTTTGAAAAGACCAATAAATTGAACAAACCTCTAGCCAGACTGACTAAGAAAAAAAGAGAGATGACACAAAGGACTGATATCAAGAATGAGGTGATATCACTTTAGACTCTCCAGACAAGAAAACGATAACAAGGGAACACTATGAACAATTCTGTGCCTATCAGTTTGACAATTTAGGTAAAATGGACAAATTCCTTCAAAGATACAAACTACCAAAGTTCAGTCAAGAAGAAATATATAGCCTGAATGGCCATACAACTATTAAAGAAATAGACTTTTTTTGAGACAGAGTCTCACTCTGTTGCCCGGGCTAGAGTGCCGTGGCGTCAGCCTAGCTCACAGCAACCTCAAACCCCTGGGCTCAAGTGATCCTCCTGCCTCAGCCTCCCGAGTAGCTGGGACTACAGACATGCGCCACCATGCCCGGCTAATTTTTTATATATACATTTTTAGTTGTCCAGCTAATTTCATTCTATTTTCTTTTTAGTAGAGACAGGTCTCACTCTTGCTCAGGCTGCTCTCGAACTCCTGAGCTCAAATGATCCTCCCGCCTCGGCCTCTCAGAGTGCTAGGATTACAGGCGTGAGCCACCGCACCCGGCCGAAATAGACTTTTTATAATAGTAAGAAAATATTCAAGAAAGAAAACTCCAGGCCCAAATGGTTTCACTGGCAATTTTTACCAATATTTAAAAAATAAATAATACTAATTATAAACAATCTCTTCCAGAAAGCAGAAAAGGAAGCAACACACCCCAACCCACTTTGTAAGGCCAGCATTGTCTTGAACCAAAAGCAAAGATATTACAAAAAAAAAAAAACTACAAACAAAAATCTCTCTCTCACATAGATAAAAACAATTCTTCAATAAAATTTTAGCAAACCAGGAATATTTAGAAAGGATAATTAATGCACATTGACTAGGTGGGGCTTATCCCGGGAATACAAGGCTGGTTCGACATGTTTAAATCAATGTAATTTAACCTACTAACAGACTACGGGAGAAACACCACGTGACCATCTCAACAGATGCAAAAATCAGTGGATAAAATTCGACGTGCATTCGTAATAAAAACTCTCAACAACTAGGAACAGGAGGAAATTTCCTTAACCTGTCAAAGGGCATCTACAAAAATCCCTACAGCAAACAAATGTAATGGTAAAAAACCGAATGCTTTCACCCTAAAATTGGGAACAAGGTAAGGATATCAGCCCTCACCCCTCACATTCAATATTGAATTGGAAGTCCCAGCCAGCACAATAAGGGTAGAAAAAAGGAACAAAAGAGATAGCAACTGGAAAGAAAGAAATGAAACGGTCCCTATTTGCAAAAGACGTAATTGTCTATGTAGAATCTTCGCTGCTGTAGGGAAGTTCAAAGAACGAAAGAAAGACAGACAAGAAAGACAGAAAGACAAAGAAAGAAAATAAAATCTCAAAGAATCTACAAAAAAAGATCCTAGAACTAATAAGTGCATTTGGCCAAGTCACAGGACACACGTTTAATACCTTAAAAACCAATTATATTTTATATACTAGCAACAGACAGCTGAAAAATTATTTTTTTTCAAAAAAAAAAGTACCATTTACAATGGCATCAAAAACTATGAAATACTGTGGCATAAATCTAACAAAACATATAAAATATACTGAAAACTATAAAACACTGAAGAAAGAAATCAAAGAAAACAAATACATGGAGAGAGAGAGATGCTGTGTTCGTGGGTTAGAAGATTCGATTATCATTAAGTTATCATTTCTCCCGAAACTGATTGATAGATTCAATCCTAATCAAAATCTTAGCAGGAGTATTTTCAGATATCAAGAAGTTGATTCTAAAATGTATATAAAAAGACAAAAGAATTAGGGTAGCCAAAACAATTTTGAAAAGAAAAAAGTTGGAATATTCACCAATCTGATTTCGAGGCCCACTATAAATGTACAGTAATCAAGACAGCGTGATATTGGTGAAAGGACAGTCACGTAGATCAGTGGAAAAGAAAAGAGAGTTCAAGAATTGACTCATACACATCTAGTCACATGATTTTAACAAAGGCACAAGGACAATTTGGTGATGAAAATATAGCCTTTTCAACAAATGGTTCTGGAAAAATTGGACCACTCTGTGCAAAAAAAATAATAATAACCTTGAGTCATTATTCACCTCTTTTACAAAAAAAATTAAAAAATGAATCATATAAAATGTAAATAAGATACAGAAAATTGTAAAACTTCTATAAGAAAACATGAGAGAAAATCTTTGTGACCCGAGATTGAAGAACATCTAAGTGTTCTTAGATGCTACATCAAAAATAAAATCCAGGGCCAATTACAGGCCAGGCTCATACCTGTAATCCCAGCACTTTGGGAGGCCAAGGCAGGTAGATCGCTTTGGGTCAGGAGTTCAAGACCAGCCTGAGCAACATAGCGAGACCATGTCTCTACAAAAAATAGAAAAATTAACCTGGCGTGGTGGCACACACCTGTAGTCCCAGCTACTCAGGAGGCTGAGGCAGAAGGATCACTTAAATTCAGGAGTCTGAGGTTGCAGTAAGCTATGATCACACCACTGCATTTTAGCCCAGAATGAGACTCTGTTCAAAAAAAAGAAACAAATTACAATCCATAAAAGAAAAAGTTGATATACTGGACTTTATCAAAATCAAAAACTTCTGCTATTTGAAAGACATTATCAAGAGGAAAAAAACTTGAAAAGCCACAGACAGAAAATAATTGCAAATCACATATCTGATAAAGGACTTGTACCCAGAAAATATACAAAACGATCAATAATCAATAACAATAAAGCCAACAACTCACTTTTAAAAATGGGCAAAAACTTTGCACACGTCATCAAAGAAGCTATAGGGATGATAAATAAGCATGTGGAAAGATGCTAAAGATCATCAGTCATTAGGGAAATATAAATTAAGACCATAATGAGATACTACTACATACCTATCGGAGTGGCTAAAACGAAAATTGTTAAGGGACGATAACAAATGCTGGTGAGGATGTGGAGGAACTGGAACGCTCATATGCTGCTCGCGTGAAGATAAAAAGGTACAACCTGGAAAATGGTTTGGAAGTTTCTTTTAAAGTTACACACATACTTACTACTCTGTAAACCAGCAATCCTATTCCTAAGTAGCTCAGAGAAATAAAAACTTACGTTCACACAAAAACCCTTACACCAATGTTTTTAGAGGCTTTACTCGTAATCACTAAAAACTGGAAACAACCCAAATGTTCTTCAGCCAGTGAACGGATAAGCAAGCAGTGGTCCATCCCAGCAACGGCTACTACCTAGCAACAAAAACGAACCAGCGATACATACAACAGGACCGACTTTCAAAACCAGTCGGCTAAATGAGAGAAGCCGGACTCACACGTATTTCCCAGTTGCTAGGTCATTAAATATGAAATGTGCAATCTCTAATCAGAAGTGCGGTTTATTGTCTCTCAAACAAGGGGCAGTGCGATTAATCAAGGTATGCGCCCACACGGTCGACACAGATTTGCCCTCTTAACGGTAGCTTGTTTACGCCAGCAGCGAAGAAGCCTGGAGAGCGAGCGGCGATGAAATCGTGAAAGCCGTTTGCCACAACTTGTTGAGAATTGAGTATTTTTCCTTGCAAGAAGTGGTCCAAAGCCTGGAAGAAGTGGTGGTCAGTTGGTGCGAGGTCTGGTGAATACGGTGGATGACAGAGAGTTTGCAAGTCCAGCTGCTGCAGTTTGAGCAGCGTTGTTGGTGCGACAGGTGGTCGAGCACTGTCTAGCAAGAGGATTGGCCTGTCTCCGCTGACCAATCTCCGCTGCTTACTCACAAGCGCCCTCCTCATTTTGTCCAACTGGTTGCAGTAGACATCCGCTCTCATTGATTGGCCAGCTTTCTTGAAGCTGTAGTGGATAATACCAGCCCTGGACCACCAAACAGACGCCATTAGCTTTTTCTGATGAATATTCGGTTTTGGACTGTGTTTCGGCACTTCATCTTTATCCAACCATTGTGCAAAAAATTGCAAATAATTAATCCATTCTCATCACACATAACAATACAGTGTAGAAATGGTTCACCTTCATGTCGTGACAGCAAAGAAAGGTAGGCCTCAAGACAATTTCTCTTCTGATGCTCATTTAATTCATGTGGTACCCATCTATCCAGCTTCTGTACCTTGCCCATCTGTTTCAAGTGGTCCAATACTGTTGGAGTAGTAACATCAAACCTTGCTGCTGATTCACGCATAGGTTGAGATGGATTCACTTCCACTACAGCTTTCAGCTCATCATTATCCACCTCGGTCTCAGGCCGCCCACGTGGCTCATTTTCAAGATTAAAATCACCAGAAACAGAACTTCTCAAACCATCGACGTTCTGTGCGTTCAGTGGCCGCATCCTTCCCAGACACTTCGTTGATATTTCAAGCTGTCTGTGCTGCATTGGTTCCGTGATGGAACACATATTAGAAAAGAAAACACAAATTTTGTCTTATCCATGGTTTCACAAAAATTGCTCTAAAAAAATGTGCAAGATAAATCACAAGGCAAAAAATGTGCATTTGCACAACTGCAGATGTGCCTTCACAATAAAAATAAAACAAGAAGTGTCAAAGTGAAATGCTAGAGACGTCAACTCTCAAACTTAGTACTTAAGGAAATTGGACACTTCGTACTTATCGATAACAACCTAATATGTGACTTTCTGGAAAAGGCGAAACTTAGTACCAGAACAGATCAGTATTTTCTGGGGGTGGTGGAAAGTGTTCAATATACAGGCTTGGAGGAATTTGCAGGGTGGTGAAACCGTATTCTATCTTAATCGTGATCCTGGTTGTTTGCCTCCCTGCAATCTTCAGAACTTAGAACCGTCCATCAAAAAGACTGAGTCTTACTGCATGTAACTTTTAAGCTAAATTTTTTAAAGAACATTTTGGGGACAGATGGTGAATTTGAATATGGCTCATATTTTCAATGTTAAATTTCCCGTATTTGATCACTATGTTGTGGTTCTCAAAGAGAATACCCTCGATTTTAGGCAGACACATGAAGAAGCATTTATAGGCAAAATGTCATGCGATCTACTTTCAAATAGATCAAGAAAAACACCAGCGTGTGCATGTAGAAAAAGTGTCAAAGCCAATGCGGTCGAAAGATAATAACCAGGGAATACAGAGGATGGGTATTAGCGAATACACTGAGCTATTCTGCCACCTTCTCTAAGTATGAACGGTTGTTAAAATGAAAAGATTTTAGGGAAAGAAAGGATGGGAGGAGAGAAATTGTAGGTCGCAAGGACAGGCAACTTTGATGAGTTTTGCTCTGAAAGGAAGCAAAGAACAACAGCGGACATGCCGAGAAACAGGGCCCCGGGAGGTCTGGGCTTTTTTTTTAAGGTCAGAAATGATTTGGTTTTAGGATGATGGGAAGAACAGGTTGAATAAAATTGGAACAAGCTACAGTTAAATCAGACTCTCCATGGTTAAGCCTCTGCCTGCCTGTCCCATAGAATCTTCTGCCGTCTTCCCAGTGCTCTGGCCCGTCTGTTCTCTCTGTCCCTGGACCACAGCCGGCTCCTCCGTCCCCCGGCCCTTGCGTTGCTCTACCTCTGGCAGGAACACCTGGCCAGTCCGTCCAGGAACCAGCTGTTCGCCTAGTTCTGGTCTCCAGCAAGTGACGCCTCTCCAGAAAAGCCCTGCCCGACCACCCTACGCCAAGCCAGCATCACATCGGCTGATTTCCTCATTTTCCCAGCACGGACCGCCGTCCATAATGACGGTGTCTGTCTCCTCGCTGGCGTCCGTCTCTCCCCAAGTGCCACTGGAACGTAGGCTCCTGGCAGACAAGTTCGTATTTGTATTTTACTTCCTTATCTCCGGCACGTAACTGGCGTATTTTTGTTGCATGGGTTTGTGTTGAATGAATAAATTTTTAAAAATACATCGGCTTGCTGGCGGCATGAGCGCTCCATATGGGCTCCCCTCCCGTGTCCCCAAAACATGGGTTTCTTCTACAGGCTTCGGGTGACTTTGCTGCTCAAAAGCCTTCCCCAGCCCCCACCTCCAGCAAGACGAAGTCTAAACTCAGCCTGGTGCCGGCCACGTCTTCCAGGCCTGTCCACGCTCCCGAGGCCAGAGCCACGCTGGGATAGCTGCGGCTGGAGACTGTGTCCTTTCTCCTCTACTTCTCTTCTCTGCCAGAAATCCCCTTCCACCGTGCCTCTCAGGTCTCCGAGACCCACACCAAGCCTTTATTCCAGGATGCATCCAACGCCAGATAATTTACGAACAGAGCGCGTTCCCCTGACAGCCACAGACACAGAACTCCTGCTAAGCACTTACTGTATGCCTGGCACTGGGCGTGGTGCCCTCCACACAGCACCTCACTGAATCTGCACCAAGCCCAATGCCAAGGGCATAGTATCCTCTCCCGTCTATGGATGGAGAAACTGAGGCTTAGGGAAGTGAAGGCATTGGCCCCGAGCCACCCCTCTGTGGGCATAATCAGGGCTCAAACCCACACCCAAGCTGTTAACCCCTGCCGCTCGATTAACCAAGTGGCCTTAGGGTAATCAATTCTCTAAACCTTAGACTTCGGATGAGAGATACTACCTTTCACGGATGCGCGAAGGATTAGCAATCGCGTTTGAAGGACACAAGGGACAGAACCGTGGCGTGTTAGCTCTCAGTAGCCTGCTGAGCCCCCGCCTGCTGTCTGCCTCCCGTTAACGGTGGGCCCGGGGTCCTCGAGTGCAGGGCGCTTGCACACACAGGCCGTCCAGGCTTCACCCGCCAAGGCTCCATCTCTGGCTCCGCTGGCGCAGGCTCCAGGCCGAGGGCTTCCCCTTGTTTCCCCAGCGCAACGCCTCTGTGAGGAAGGCACTAGGATCAGCCTCCAGTTTTAAGTATAAGGAAACTGAGGCATAGTTAGTAAACTTGCCAAGTCCCCGCCGCTACTGAGGGGCCAGGCAAGGGTTTGAACCCAGGGCTTCCTGGCTCCAGGGTCTGCTCCTCTCACCCACCAGCCATCCTGTTTCCCACGGCACTGGTGCTGGGATCGGCACGGCGCAAAGGTCCACGGGTCCCAGCCCTGGAACCCGGGAACGTGTCCGACGACAGGGCCACGGGGAACGAGGCTGCAGATGGAGTTGGGGTTACTGGTCCTTTGACCGTGAGAGGGAAGGAGGGCCCTGGGCGAGCAGTGAGCCCAGTGGGACCGCAGGGCCCTTTCGTCACGGGAGAGCGAGCGGAAGTCGGAGTCGGAGGAAGATGCGAGGATGCGGCTGCACGGCTGCCCTTGGACACGGAAGAGGGGCCCGAGCCGAGGAGCGCGGAGGCCCCTGCGAGCTGGGCAAGGCAAAGAAACTGTCTTCCCTGGAGCCTCCCAAAGAAACGCAGGCCCGACAGCGCCTCGGCTGTGGCCCAGCGAGACCCGCGTATGCCCCTGCCATCTGGAGCGGTAAGATAGCACGTTGCGCTGTTTCAAGCTGTCAGTCCAGACCTGTGCAGTAGCAGCTTTAGGAGACTCACGCAGAGGCAACGGCGGCTCCCACTCCTCTCCTGCTCGAAGCTGAGCGGCCACCGGCCCCTCGGAAGGGCTGGGAGGCAAAGCCCCATCTCTCGAACCCTCCCCTGTCGCCTGCGGGGGAGATGTGCCTGAGGCCACCTGGGCTCCGCCAGCCCCACGGCATAACCAGACACTCATTCCAAGGCCAGGCATGGCCCAGCTTCCTCGCAAATTGGGAACCAGAGTGGGAGGACGGAACCAAGGGCTCCACGACAGGCCTCTTCGCCGGGGGGCCCAGGGCTGGGCAAAGCCCCCTTGAGGCAACAGCGGGACGGAGCCTCCCAACCAGGAAGGGCAGATCCTCCGGGACCGAGATGGATTCGATCTTCCTAACGAGCAAGTGGGTCCGGCGAGGGCTCTTACCGAGAAGGGGAGAGCGCCGGAAGAGAGAGAAGACATCAAATCTGCATGAGGGGAAGACAGGCTTTTAATTACTCCTTTTCTTAACCTCATTGTACCTTGAGGTGTTTTACCATCACTGTCCCTGGCAGGCAGGATTGATTGTCTCATGGCGTTCAGAAACCCCAACTAATGTAAAACTAACCAGTTGTTCTGAACTCTGGGGAATTAATCACTTAAATGTGGGAATTACTCAATAAACCGTTCAAACGTGCAATAAACCAAGCCATTAAAAATTAATCGCTCCGCATCGTGGCCATGTAAACAGGGCTAATAAGATCCTGGCAGCCCAGAGGGAGGAGGAAGAGGATGGAGAGCAAGGGCGGTGCCTTTAACCAGCTGCCCCCAGGGACCGGAGTGGACACACCACTGTCCAGGACACATGTCACAGATCATCAGCGTAGGCGACATCTGACCCCTGGGGCCTCCCGCCTTGGCCCCAGGACAAGGGTGGGCTGGCAGGAAGGTGAGAGAGAGGAAACCCTCACTGCACTGATAGGAAGAGGTGGTGGGGTTCGAGCTACAGCCTGTAACAAACACTTATTGAGCACCTACTGTGTGCCAGGTGCTGTGCCGGGCTCTG
Source organism: Lepilemur ruficaudatus (assembly GCA_963574885.1). Classification (NCBI taxonomy): domain Eukaryota; kingdom Metazoa; phylum Chordata; class Mammalia; order Primates; family Lepilemuridae; genus Lepilemur; species Lepilemur ruficaudatus. Next base: position 14,578 of record CAUYRT010089745.1, read on the forward strand.
CAGACTACAGCCACGGGCAGGAAGACAGGAGTCGCCCTCAGGAGCTGACATTGGGGTGGGCGGTGTTGGAAGGAGGTAGGAAAGATTTGTTTTATAAAGCACTTGCTATAAAGAAAAGCAAAGCAAAGAGCAAAAACAGGAACTCATGGAGGAAGAAAGAGTTCCTGCTTCAGACGGGCTGATCAGAAACAGCTCTTGGAGGAGATGCCACTTGGCCAGACCCCTGAGGAAGCGGGGGCAGGAAGCGCACGGCTGCCGGGGACGAGCCTTCCAGGCAGGTGCAGAGGCCGAGGTGGGAGGGCACCCGTGTGGCTGCCAGGGAGGGCCCAGCGGTGTGGGGTTTGGGGGGACAGCAGTGGGGAGCATGGAGCATCCAGGGCCTTGTTAGGGAGTTGCAGAGACTCTGGCTCCGGCCCCCAGGGAGACGCTGAGCCACCAAAGGTGTCCGAGCAGAGACGAGGCAGGTCACACCCATCCTGGTGTCGGGAGAATCGCACCGGCTGCTGGGCTGGGGACAGAGGTGGGGACCAAGGCAGAAGCAGGGAGCCTTGTTAGGACGCAGCAGCAGTGGCCAGGGGCAGCCATTTGAGGGCTCCCCGTATCTGCAACGCCTCCCTGTGACACACTCAGACCTTGCGTGGGACCCGCCCTCCCTACGTCAGCCCGTGGCTCCCGTGGGATTTATTTACCCCACTCTCAGCCCAGGGGCGCAGCCCACCCTGTGACCCCAGTGATTGGCCCAGGGAGGAACATGTGACCCAACTCACGCCAATGAGACACGGAGACACTGAGGGCTTCTGGGAAAGAATCTTTTTCACTTATCACAGGAGGCCCCCAAAGAACAATTTTCTCCTGTTTAGCCGGTGGATGTCAGCTCTGAAACCGCCACGGCTATGACAGCTTCCCAGCTACGGCCTGAGGATGGGGCAGACCCATAGAGAAGGGCAGGGACAAGGATGTCATGGAGAAACGGGGCCAGGGCTCGACATCATGAACATCTAGATCAAACTGCTCCTGAAGCTGGCTCTGCCTCTGGGATTTTCAGTTCATTGAGCCAAGCAATTTCCTTCTTTTCTTTTAGCCAGTTTGGGTAGGTTAGATTCCTAACTGACACGGAATTCTCACGGTATGTATATGATTTCATGGAAATCAGCAAAGCTGAGATTTGAACCAAGTCTTGCTAGCTCAAAAGCCCTGATCTGAGCTTAAAGCCCCCCCTCCCTCTCCCTCACTGACTCTGTCTGCCTTTAAAATCAGAGGGACCCTCAGCTGGGATTAAGGAGCTAAGCCAGGAATGACAGAGGCAGCACACAGTCTCACTGCCCACCCACACCTTTGGCAGGCATCACTGTTGGAAGAACTCTTTTCTGCAAAATACAGTAACAGCCAACCAGTGTAAGAGTCAATTTAAACAACCCGGCAGAGAGGCAGCACGATGTTATAGCTAAGGGCAGGACACGAGTCAGGCAGGATTCAAACCCCAGCTCCGTTACCTCCGGGGCTTAGATGCAGCATTGGAATCTCACCCCACAATTCCAGCCAGTTCCCACATGAGATAACAACTGAGCATGATCGTGACAAGGAAGTAAACCAGCGCAGGCTGCTGAACTAAGGCTCCCCGGCCGACGCAAGCTTCCCTGCCCCAAGCCCAGTGCAGTCGGGGCCAGAGAAGGCCAGAGAAGTCAGACACCAATGTCGAAGACTAGGAGAAGCCGCTGGAGAGACAGAGCGTGGCTGGGTCCCGTTACGGGGAAACAGCATCCCAAAGGAGAAGGTGGCTGGAACCACAGACAGAAGAAAGGCCACACCGTGTCCTTTCTTCTCACCCACCATGCCCTGGACGGGTCACAAATTTGAAAACCCAGAAAAGCTTGCAGAAAAAGATAACATGCCAACAGTGATAAAAGAAGAAACAGAAAATCTGAGCAAACTAAACCATGAAATACATTGAAATGGTAGTCAAAGACACATCTACCCGAAAGGCCTTAGCCCCAGACGGTTTTATAGGTGAGTTCCACCAAATAGATGATCACGAGCTTCAACAACATGGGAAAGAAAAGAAAGTCGCCAGACTTATTTTATGAGGCTAGTGTGATCTGAATTCCAAAAATGAATCAATGACAGTATAAGCAAAACACATCACAGGCCCATTTCACTTATGGACACATTTGCAAAAAATCCAAGATCAAGGACCAGCCAGCCACGTCTAAGAGTTGATTAAAAACACTGAGGTACAAAGGCAGCGTGGTGCTTTGCTCAAGGGCATGACCTGAGTCCGACAGCCAGGGTTCAAACCCCAGCCCCATTACTTACTAGCTGTAGTCACTCCTTTCGAACCAGCTAAGAGGGGACCCTACCTACTGATAAGTATGTGTGCGCGCGCACACGCACACACACACACACACACAGAGTCATCTGGGATCTGCGCCCGGGGCCAGCACACCGCAACCCCTAACTCAGCGTCCGCTCTCACGACTGACACGGCTCGGGCCCCAGACACGTGCCTGCCGGCAGCTCCTGATCAACTTCACAGAAACGAGAAGCAACCTGTGCCCAAACGCCATGGAACTTTCTGGTATGTGCAGCTGCGGAAATCAGGAGGTGACAGCTTTGAGCTGCGGGGAGGATCTGAGCTGCAGAAGCACTTTGGTAAGAGAAAAAGCAAATTAGCCAACGTGGCAAATCTCCCTCTCAGCACCCGTGCAACACAGTCCTGCAAAATGAAGCACCGTTTCCTAGAAGCGCCGTGCATACGCCTTCCTGTTTCTCTTCATGCTCTGGTTTGGGGAAGTGAGGCACTCGTGAGTTAGCTGAATTAGAACAGTATTCCCGACAGCTCTGAGTCGCAGCTCAGGGACCTTGCGAAACCCTGACCAACTGACTCATTTGACGCCTGTGTGTACGTACCTAGATCGAGACGTAGTAAGGGCGGAAACGTGATGCCAGTGACCTACGCTGGCAGCTAGGCGGACACGGAATGCTGGAACTGCATCTTCAAAGGGTGGACACGTTTAAGCTTTAAATATCCTTAATTTTACGTTTTTTGCTGACTTACATTTTACCTTTCAATAGTTACAAATAATTCTGAATTTCAGATGAAAAACTTTCTGAAAGCCCAAGAGATTTTTTTTTTACATGTACTTTAACGTCTAGGTGGTAAAAGTTTAATTTTGTATACTTTGAATATAATTGTTTTATTTTTTTAATCCTTTATATCATTACTGTCCATAGAACACAAACTATGTGAAAATCTTGACGACATCAGAATTTAGTTGTTTTATTGAAGGCAAAAAAAAGTAAATTTTATAGACTAAATATATCATGCGAGTTAGGTATGACTTTATCACTCATGCAACTATCTCAGACTCACCAACAAAATACCAAACCGTGCAATCGTTACATTTCGTCATCTTGGTATCTTTTGGATTTTATCTTTATCAAGGCGTATTTCTCAGATAGGAGATGGAATATGTTTCGTTTAACAGTTTGCTAACTTGTTTTATAACTTTAAATATTCAGAATCAGCATATGTGTGTTCATTTGTACTCTTCCTCTGGCACTGAAGATGCTAGAGTCGTGCCTGACCAGCTGTGTGACTTCGTGTAAGTTAATTGGCCTTGCTGGGCCTACCTTGTCCCAGCTGTAAGAAGAAGGTAATAGGTGCCTAGCTCTACAGGGTTATTATAAGGATTAAAGAAGTCAATATTTATAAAGCACCTACAACACCGTCTGCACATAAGAAAGAGCTTTGTGAGTATTCTAAGGCAGAGTAGGGTTCAGCACAGAAGAGCAAAAATTATTTCAATAGATTGACAAAAGCATTTGATCAAATTTAACATCTATGTATTTTTAAAAAACTCAAACAAGAAATTGAAGAGGATTTCCTTAACTGGATAAAAGGCTACATAGTAAAACTTAGAAAAAATGCCATCCTTAGCTGAAAATCTCAGCCCCATTCCTTTTAAGCCTGGGACTCAAGCAAGGAAGCTCGCAGCGACTGCTGTGATTCAGCATCTCACCGAAGTCCCGACAAACGCAGGAGGACAAGAAGAAACAAAATGTAAAATCACTGGAAGAAGAGAGAGAAACTACCACTGTTCACATTTAAGATAATTATGTTACCATTTATGGGAAAAAAATTCAACGGAATCTGAGCACATTCAGAACAATCTAGTTAAAAATTAATAACATTCTTCTACTCACAATAACCAACTAGAAAATACAATAGAAAATGAGATCCTAGGCCGGGCGCGGTGGCTCATGCATGTAATCCTCGCACTCTGGGAGGCCAAGGCGGGAGGATCGCTTGAGGCCAGGAGCTGGAGACCAGCCTGAACAAGAGTGAGATTCCATCTCTACTAAAAATAGAAAAATTAGCCAGGCGTGGTGATGCACACCTGTAGTCCCAGCTACTCGGGAGGCTGAGGCAGGAGGATCACCTGAGTCCAGGAGTTTGAGGTTGCAATGAACTGTGATGACGCCACGGCACTCTAGCCCAGGCAATAGAATGAGACCCTGTCTCCAAAAAACAGAGGGAGGGAGGGAGGGCGAGAGAGAGAGAGAGAGAGAGAGAGAGAGAGAGAGAGAGAGAGAGATCCCATTTACACTGTCAATCAAAAACTATTTTAGAATTGATCCAAATGTCCAAGACTTGTATGGAGAAAAGTTTTAAATTATTAAAATGACAAAAACGTAACTAAATGTCGTGTTAACATTGTTCAGATGTGAACTCCCCAAAGTAATGTAGAGATTTTAATGCAATTTCAATAACAATTAGAGCAAGGCTTTTAGAGGACATGGCCAATGAATTCTAAAACTGTCTAGAAGAAGAAAAGACCCCCTAGTTGCTCAAACTTGAAGAAGAGCAAAACCTCTGACCTCTAAGGAATTGAGCGATGTCCCAGAGGCACAGTCTTGAAAACCAGCTGAGGCATCCCTCTAAAAACAGACAGACCCACAGAACAGCTGAGCGAGCCCAGAAATACCACCTGTTGCGTGGGACAGGCTGGGGCACACACAGGTGGCTCCTGACACCGGAGGAGAAGGGAAGGACCGTGGGTGGCGGGTGGGGTGGAACCGACTTATAGTAGAGAGAAAAATAAGGTTGCCTTATCAGAGAACACAGAACAGAACCCAGATGGATTAGAGACCTAAATTTAAAAGCCAGGGGAAGAGATTGTGGGAGAATCTTTTTGGCCTTGGTGTGGGGAAGGACTTCTAAAAACAAGACAGTAGACAGACAGACAGACACACACACACACACACACACACACACACACAATTTCTAAGGTGAGTGGGAAAGAGAATGGCATGGGGGGGGGAGAGGTAGCAACATAAAAATAATAGGTTTCTATTTAGAGAAAACAGACACATTTAACAGAAATGTATCAAGATGAGAGATGACACTAGCCATGTCCAAAAGGGACAAATATTGCCTTGAAATCAGCAAGGCAATAAAGACTAAAAGACGGGGAGATAGGCAAAGCGTGAGACTCGCCGGAGGCCAGTACTCCCCACGGCCGCTGGCGCACAGAGATGTCCCACCACCCTTCGATCGGCCACACGCATGGTAGAGGGACGAGGTGTTTTACACTCATCGGATCAGCAAAACCAGCCAATCGCCGGCAAGGGCTGGCACAGATGTGGGCACAAGGAAGCTCCCAGCCCTGCCGGTGGGAGTGAGCCCAGGGGGACCAACTGCATAACTCGGTGCATCCCACACGCGTGTCCCGGTGCCTTGCCGTCCCTGTTCCTCAGCACGCACCACAGAGAAACTCTGTCCCGCAAGCCTGCGACCGGGCTTTGCAAGGACGCTTGTGAAGCGGGTGAGCAGGGAGGCTCCAGGATGGGCTTTGCTCAGGGAGAGGCGGAACCGCGAACGGGTCCTTGGGAAGCACGCTCGCTGCGTGGACCCCGCCGCGACGCAGACACATCTCCAAAACAGAGTGTCTGGTGGACACGGTGAAGCAAAGGAGGCCTTAGATTGCACAGTGCCAGCGACGTCCGTCAAGGCAACCAGTGCCCGCTTATTTGACGTCGGTGCACGCACGGCAGGACGGAAGCGCTCCCACCAGCAGGGGAGGGACAAGGACTGGGAATGAGGGACTTCTTTCTTTAAGGTGGAAACCTAAGCGGGCCCTGTGACCAGACAAATGGTAGAATGACACGAACTTCTTTCACATGGGGGACAAAAATAGAAAGATGAGGAAGGGAAAAAAAAAACCAGTTTTGCGTTGGAAAAGCAGGTTTGGAATGAATGCCAGGCAATCTCGTGACTCTCAATCATCCTGGTAGAAATTAGGTCACAACTCTGACTAAAATCTTGACATAGAGCTCCCGAGGAAACTCTGTGACGTTGCCACATGGCTGTGTGTGTGCATGCGCGCCCAAAACGCCCTTCCCCACCCTCAGCTCAGCATCCGCCAGGAGAACCGTCACCCCTCCTTCAAGAGTCAGCGCCTACTCCAAGGTGCTGTCCAGGTCCTCGCGTCCCAGCATCAGTGGGTCCCCTGCACCCACCACCGATGCTAATTGCGCATTTGCTGGCCTGGCTGCCCTCTAGACGGTGAGCTCCGTGGGACACCTCGCAGGTGGCAACTGTCTGTGCAGTGAAGCGGTGACATGTGCCCACAGCCTGCAGACTCTCGCTGGGTCACTGAGCAGGAGACAGAAGGTGGAGCCGGGCTGATTAAGGCTGCTTGGTCACACTGCACATTTCACAGACACACAGACCGAGGCGACCTCTGCCTTCTAGGCAGGAACAGCCTAATTAGCGACGGCTTTGAGGTCCTGGGAGAGAACCCAGGCAGCCCCGGCGTGGAGATCTGGACGGTTCGGATTGTGAATTTACCCGAGGGCTTTGCTACACAGAAAGCCTTTGTGGGGAGATGGGGACTTCCTCCCTCAGCTCCGTCCTCTGCCACGCTGGGATTCAATAGCGTTTCAGCCTCTTAATTATTCCGTCCCACCTCATCCCTCCTGCAGCCAGGTCAGGTTTCTTGCTCCCCCACGCACACCCCGTTGCGGCTGAGACCGTGGGCTCCGAGCGCCAGGCACCCCCCGCGGGCCAGGCTCCGTGCCGATGGCGCACCCACATCACTCCAGTTAATTCTCAGTCTCCAGAAAGCTGGGGATGCCTGTCCCCTCACAGATGAAGGAACCGAGATTCAGAGAGGTTACACACAGCCAGGATGTGGAGGAAGCAGCTAGAGGCATACCCAGGCCCACAGGCTTCCAGAATATTCTCTCACCCACATACTATGGCGTATTCTGCAGGGAACATGAGAGGAAGGTCCAAGTGTTGGACTAGGATGACCTTGCCCAGTCTCCCTTACAGAGTCACAGGCTTTTGTCACATTAAAAACCCTGAGGAGCCTATTTAACATGGTGTTTCCCACACATAGTTGGTTCCAGAACATTCCACGCTCATGTCCACAGAACACGGCTTGGGAAATGCGGACATGGCGCAAAGTCAGTTCCAGGTGCTTCAGAAAGAGGAGTATCTGGTCCAAGGTGATCGTGGTCTTGCAGGAGAGACAGAGAGGTCCTGACATGGCCACTCAGAGCTGCCAGGATGCAGGTGCTCTCAAAGCAGGGCGCGGACACATCATCGGCGTCACCTCAAACTGCCGTAGCAGGTGGCAGCTGCCTTCCTGCCTGTTGAGTCTCGGAGGCTCCAAGAGGGTGAGGACCACGGAGAGGCAGAAGGGATTCGGGTCTCCAGCCCCAGTCTGCTTGGAGGTCCGAGTTCCTCCTGCCGAGCCCAGCGCCTCTCAACCGCGGACGCTGGGATCTCGGCTGCCGGCCGGTGGCCCAGGGAGCTGGAAGCCGGGAGTGTGGATACTGCCCCAGGGCTGCCAGGGAGGGCCCAGACGTGCCGTCCTCGAGCAGCACGTCCCTAGAGCAGGCCCGAGCAGAGGGGCCGGGGTGCCCAGGCAGTGGCAAGCATGGCCTTTGCCAGCCCCTAGGCCCTCGGGGCTGGTCCAGTTGCTGCATAGAAGTCAGTGAGTCAATCCTGCAAGCACAAGTGACCTCTCCAACAAGCCGCCCCTGAACCTCCCTACTCGGCGCAGCCCACGTTTGGAGCATGCTGTCAGCTGCTGAAGGGAGTGCAGTCTGAAGAGGCTGGAGGAGGAGACCAAGACGCACACCGCTGGCTTTCGAAGCCAAGTGGACCTGGGGTTTGAAGCCTGCGTCGGCCGCATGGAGCCGTGCGAGCAGGAGGTGGGGGAGTTCCAGCCCCCTCCGTGGGGGTCACCCCACTGGCCCCGGATGAGGTTGAGGGCAGAATGACAAAGCTGGGCCTGAATCTCACCAAATACACCCCCACTGCCACTCACCATGGACAAGTGCCCACCTACCCCGAGCCTCAGTTTCCCCTTCTGTTAAGTGGGGACAGTGATGCCACCTCTCTGGGGACCATGGAGATTAAACGAGATACCGAAGACCCCTGCACCTGCTCGTGCACCTTCAGCTGCCTCGCTCCTCCTCTTCTCCCTCGTCCTCCAGGGAACTGGACCAGAGCCAGTGGAGCCAGTCTGGGCATGCCCAGTAGCCAGGGCAGCTGGGGGTTCCCAGGACCCGCCGCCCCATGGCTGACTTCAATATCTGCACCCTGGTGAGACACCCGGGGGAGAGCGTCATTCCCCAGCAGCCGCCTCTGAGCAGAGCAAGCCGCCAGCTGGGCTCCGCACTCACTAGCTCAGCTTTTAAAGGCCCCAGAGGAGCTCCTGGGGGTTCAGCCCCGGCAGAGAAGGGAGGCAGGGGAATGAAATGCTGCACCCCATGCCAGCGCGCCTGGTGTGCAAACAGCCCTAGACTCGCCCAAGCTCATCCTGAGCAGGAAGACAGCTGCACATTCGACCCCACCGCCTCGCACCACCTTGAACTTGGGGAAAACAATCACAGCAAGAGTTTGGGATCCAAGGACAGGGAAGGTCCTTCTGAGGGTCCATGCCCCATTTTTACACATCTCTAACCTCGAAGGATCGACACAGGTCCCCCACCCCCTCCTTCCGGTTTCTGTTTGACTGCCTCCCTGGCTGCAGCCGACGGGAATCTGTTATCTCAGCTTTCCGGCGTGTGCCACAACACACCCGCTGAAAGAGTTTTCTTTTTTTATTGCTCCTAAATCTTTCCTCATGTAGCTAAAGCGTCTCTCTTAGTCCCAAGTAGTGGAGGGAAGGGAAAACTAAAAATAGAAGGAAATTTACATTTGCGGAACACCTGTTCTATTTTACTACATTCTTAGTTAATCCTCACAAGAACCCTGCAAGGTAGTTGGAGTGTTTATAGTGGAAGAAACAGGCTCAGAGAAGCCCAACTTTGCACAGAACAAAGACTCCTTTCCCAGGCCTCCCTTGAAGCTAGGTACAGTCCTGGAACTCGTCAATGAGGACTAGAGTGGGCTGGGGGGACTGTGCCTGCAATCTCTAGAAAGTGCCCTTCCCTGCTGGGTCCTCCCTTCTGGAATTCAGGCGTGATGGCAAGTTCCAGCAACCATCATGGGACATGAGTGACTTTGAGGATGGAAGCTACTACACAGCAGTGCTAAAGAAAGGAATGCTAGGTCTTCCTAGACTGTGGGGCCCCACACCACCCCGGGACTGACCCACCTCTAAACTATTTGAACGTGGGCATGAAATCAACTTCTATATTGTTTAAATGTCCTATTTGGAGATTTTCTGCATTGATGCTGAATGGATACAGTGACTGGCTGGGTATTCCTCCTTTTGCAGATGTCACTAATATCAGCAGATTATCCTACCCCCTCAGCGTGCAAAGGGTTGGAGGGACTTTCTAGTATTACTCACCACCCCAGAGTCCTCCCCGACTCCCAAAAGAGCAGTTCTGTTTTCAAAGATGCTTTTCTCTGAGGGGTGAGGACTGGGCACGTTCTCCAAGAGCAGCTCTCCAGGGTCTCTATGTTGCCCTCGATTTCCCCTCTGACGGCAACATCAGTTTGTGACAAACTGTTTGTGACAGGGCTTCGCATAGGAATTTAGAATATTATACCACTTCATACTATAGGAAATAGACAATTAGTGAAAAATATTTTAGCAAGGAGAAAAGTAGGGAAAATAAGATGAGATCAGGAAGGCCTATATACCTGCAGCAATTTGAGCTTCCTAGCAGTCAAAGCAAAGAGGAAAACACAATCAACTGATGGTGATGGTTGATCAACATCTATCTTCCAGGCTTCAAGGACTGAAAGCCATTTCTCCTGTGGGGCCTAGAGGCAGTTGAAAGACAGTGTCAGCAACAGTCCTGGTGGCAAATGCAATGAGGAGGCCGTTAATCCTCCCCAAAACCCTAGGTATTATTGTTAATCACCATCTTCAAGCTTATAGATGAGGAGATCAAGGCAAAGGAAGTTAAGCAGCTCAGCCCAAGGTCACACAGCTAGGAATGGCAGAGCTGAGACTCCAGTTCAGGAAGTCAGACTCTATAATCCAGGCTCTTAAGCAAGGGCTTTAAGGGTAGCCAGCTCTGGGTTCAAATCTTGCCTACTACCCACCGCTGAGCAGCCTTGGGTAAGTGACTGCACCTCTCTGAGCTTCTGTTTCCTCATCTGTCAATGGGAATAATCCCATAAACTAAGCAGGGTGGTTGTGAGGAGCCAGCAAGAGAAATTTGCATGTAACAGAATGTGAGTGGGACATTTCCTGGAGCCCTGGAATTACAGCCAAAGCCAAAACGAAGGAGGGCCAAGCACACCCAGATTCTAGAGAGAGCTGACAAGAAACTGCCCACAATTGGGCCAAACCTGCCCCCTTCCTTTCCCCTGCCAGGGTTGGCCCGGATACAGCAGAACCAGCCCCCAGCACCAACCCTCCCCACGCACATTCTGCACGGAAGAGGTCACCCTTGTTAGAGCAGGGCACTGGTGGGAGAGGTGGCACAGGCCCGGCGATGGAGGTTGTCAGGGAACCGGAGCGAGGAGGTACCACCATAGCAGCAGAGACCACCAGCGTGGGCAGAACCGACCAAAACCAAGGCAGCAGCCCCTACCCCACCTGCCTGGCCCCACACAGAGTGAGCTCCTTCCTCCCGGCGAAGCCTGGAGAAAGCTGGGGGCAGGGAATGAAATAGGGTGCTTTAGATGAGATATGAGATCCCAGGTTCTAAAACAGATTGGATTACACTTTAACAACTGGAAATGGCCAGGGAATAATAAAATCTTCCTGAGGACATTAAGGCCCAAGAAAGGAGAACGTGAAGAAATTCCATTAAAAGCAACAAGCGAAGAAATGAAAGCCAGCTCCCACTCTGACCCAGGGAGCGTTGAGACTCCTCGGCTTACCGGCTGCAGGGAGAAAGTCCTTTGCACAGGACTGTGCACACAGTAGGTGCTCACATGTCAGTCCACGCATGCACGGGCAGGAGGGCCCTCGCTGGCCACTCCAAGCCCCTCCCCTAATTGGGGATCCCATGAGCCAGCCCCCCTCCCGGAGCCACGTGATTTGAACATTTCGGGCCCAGGATAGTCTAACCCGGAGACACTGGATCTGATGGTGCAAGGAAGTCAGATGACGTCACGCAGGACAGATGTGGTGGGCAGGGTTGACGGCACGGGAGCTGGTAAATGATCGACTACCCCGCCCCTGCTTTCTCCCTCCTGGGGCTTTCTCTCTCCTTCCGGCCCTGAGGATGCAGGTGCGCACCCGAGGGCCATCCTTTCTCCTCCGGCACCCCCGAGAGAGCCCGCGTCCTCCAGTGGGACCCGTCCGTTGGGTCCACCTCCTGCCCCTCTCCACTGACCTCTGTCCAGTTCTCCTGGATCTTCAGTTGCCACCTTCCTGGGTGACAAGAGATGGCAGGACAGGCTCCCCTGTCCCCGTCTTCTATTTGATCTCCCCTCTTCACCCCTGCTGGGGAGGCGTCTTAGCAGAGCCCACAGTCACGCTGCCAAGAGCCACCATTGCTGTGAGCAGGCGGGCAGCCGCTCTGCTCAGGAAAGAGCCCCACAAACCCCAAGATAAGCACGGGCCATTGTCCCTGATGTCAACACAAAGGTGGTGGCAGGAGGAGCTGGGTCGGAGTCAGGGGGAGCAAAGGGCAGAGTTAGAGGGGGCTGGAGCTGGACCGAAGGGGCTTCCAGCCGCCCACCTGAAGGAGGCAGAAAAAGAATGTTGTACACGAGTCCCTGCTCTCTGAATATGGCTACGTTTGACTGCAGGAAAGCCTGGGCACTTGCCCCTCCTGGATGCCACAGAAGACCCTTCCAGATACATGAAGGCAAAACCACACTGGTACCCAATGTTCGTGCAACTCCACATGTTTCATCAAACCAGCCACAGGCCTGTGAAACCTAACTCTGAGCCTCAGTTTCCCTATTTGTTAAGACGGGTGAAAGCCACATCCTCCGGAAGGTGAGGGTCAGGATGATCGGGGTTCCGCAGGGAAGGCACCGAGCAGGAACTTGCCTACCACAGGAGCCTAATAAGTGCTGGGTAGGCGCTTTCTTGAGCTCCAGTGGGGCAGCCGTCCTCACCTGGCGGGATCCTCAGCGCTCTCACGCAAGGGCCACCTATGCTCCAGGAGGGGCCGACCAGGCTAACAGGCCCTGGCTCCAGCCCGAGGATGGGGGTGGCGGGAGGAGCCCACGAGGCTGATGAGGGGCGGGAACCCTGAGCCAAGGGAGCCGCGAGTCACGCGCCCCGCAGATGGCAGAGACAGCGCCGGGATGCAAGTCCCGTCTCCAGTTGGAAGAAAGCAGGTTGGGGGCGAGCTCTCGCTTCTTCCCTCTCTCCTTCTTGTCTGATGTGTTTCTGACACTAATCAGGGATCCAGCCCCCCGGGAGCCAACAATAATGATTAATGGTGTTAAATATAGCCGGAGACTGCCGGGGCAAAATTAGGCGCCATGCATAAAACATCACCCTCCTCGTTAGGCAGGCAAATGAGGCTGGCTCCGGGGCCTGGAGCCGTGGACCGGTGCCTGCCTTCGCAGCGGCGGGCCCAGCCAGCCGCCTCCCCAAGCCGCCTGCCCACGGGGAGGCGTCTGCCAGGGGTGCCCGCCATGCAGTCTGCACCCGCACCTGCCACTACGGACCGCAGAGCCACCACCGGGCCCTTGGAGCTGACCTGAAGTAAAGGAATCACTGCCGCGGTGGAGGAAGGAGGACGTGTGTAGGACTCACACAGACCTGGGTTCAGATCCCAGCTCTTCTGCTCCTTAACCGTGTGGCCTTGGGCAAGTCTCTTCTCTCTGAGCACCTCAGTTTACCCTTCTGTAAACAGGGTTTGATCTTCATAGCCAATGAGGGAGTTTCAAGGCATGGCCAGAGCCAGGCACTTAGTAGATATAATACTTAGAAAATGTTAGCTCTCTTTCTCCCACCCTTGTACCCAAAAAGCTGTGTGACCTAGAGCAAATTACTCAACCTCTCTGAACCCAAGCTTCTTGCCCACAAAATGGAGATGGTGCTGCCTACCTTCATGGAGCATGGAAATAAATGAGGTAAGGAAAATACCTAACACGTGCTCCACCCATTCATGCGTTATACCGTGGCTATGTACGGGGTCAACTTTGTGCCAGGCGCTGTACCAGGTGTTGGGGATGCCACAAACACTGAGACATTCAGTCCCTGCTCTCATGGAGCTGACAGTCCCATGAGGAAATAGGAAAAAGATAAATAGACAAAATAGCAACAAATACAAGATATTTTTCTAAAGGAAAAGGGGAACCAAAATAGCACGAAAGGGGGGTTGGGAGGGGCTACCCCAAGGAGGTGATATATGAGGAGCCGGGCCTTCTGGGAGTGGGGAGAAGTTATTTCCTTCCCAGCAATCACTTTCCCAGGCCTCCCCTCCCACGTGAGTCCCTCCCATCTATGTCGGGGGTCCCCTCACTCTCGAGAGCTGCTGGGTATGGCTGAAGCGGGGGGCCGGGGGTTGCAATACCTCATCCCACTAACAGCAGCGGTCTGCAGACTTCGCTTGTGCACGTCCCGGTATGTATCTGTTTATAATTAGGGACATGCACTGCCTTCCTAATATTATGTACATCATTAAACACACACGAAAATACACCTTCGGAGGAAGAGATGAGAACATAAATAGAAATGCAGTCTAATTCCATCTCCTGCACTCCGTGGGCCTCCTCACACGCTCCTGCGAGCACACGGACCCCCCTTTGGTGACCACTGATCAAAGCAGTCAGCAGCCTGGAGATGGCCCGAGGCGTGCCAGGATGCCAGCCGGCTCGCACGAGCCCCGCACCTCCCACCTCGGAAGCACGGGAAGGGAGGCGACGTCTCCAAGTCCAACTCGCCCCTCCGCCACGTCCCCCCTGCAAGGGGCGTCAGCTCTGGGTCCCTCTCCGGTTTGCACGGGGCCGTGTGCAGCTTGGTGGTGGTACACCCCCCACCCTCCACCCCTCCCCGCCCTTCCTCTTCCTATGGCCCAGGTAGGGACTTCTCGGGTAGGACAGGCCCTCCTGCCACCCCCTTGCTGCCCCTTCCTCCAGGAATTCCCTCTCTCCACCTTCCCTCCTCACCTGGCTCACTCAGCCGTCAGCCCCACGACACGGAAGGCAGAGACAGGGACACTGGCATGTGGTGAACAGATGAGGCTGCCCAGGGCCTTCCTGGGGTTGGCCCAGCCCAGGCCCTGCCCGGCTGCTCTGAGGGCTGAGGGTATCAGGCCTTGGCTCACCTGCGTCCCGGCTGGGAAGCTCTGGGCGGACGCGGCAGCCCACCCGCACCCCCAGCCCCCACCACCGGCAGCCTGTGCCCCGTCGTGCTGGTCCTAATGACCTGGGTGACGCTGAGCTCCCTGAGGGCAGGGCCGCATCTCGTGGGTCCCACCCGTCCCCCCTCCCTTCGGTGTTTAGCCCAGGGCCTGGCACAGACCACACACCCGGTAAACATGTGCTCCACTGAACAGCGGATGCAGAAGGAAAGCAGGCGTGTAGGTGAGGGGCCTTCTTAACCCACACTAGATGCCCGGTGACCACAGAGGACAGATGTTTTTTTAACTGTACAATTCAGCACTCTTACGTGGCAAAGCGAACAGACAACTCGCCACCTCTGGCAAAATAACAAACAGGCACCTGGCGGCCACACGTACGGTGTGCACTTTGCCCCGAGGAAAGGGCTTCGAGCTAACTTTATTTCATACCATTCTAATAAGCTGCCAGCTTACAAAACTCGCTGTGGCCGACGCACCTGAAGGTGACCCCACGATCCACATCTCTGCACAACGCCCTTGTGTAACGAGCGCGGTGGGGCCCGCGGCCTCCTCCGAACCAACAGGATGACGGAAGGGTGGCAGGTCATCGCTCCTGGGCTTCAGTCTGTGGCTCCATCTTCACAGGCTGGAAGGAGAGACGCTGTCCTCTCGGCCTTAAAGAAGCAAAGCGCCACGCTGTGAGCTGCCCACGGGGAGAGCCACACGGCAGAGGAGCCCGGGGTGACCCACAGCAGCCAAGGATGGGCGCAGCCCACAGCCAGAAATAAGCCGGCGCCCTCAGTCACGCGGCCACGGGGCGTGGATTCTGCCCCAGCCCGAATGGGTTTGGAGGAGATTCTCGCCCGTCCAGCCTCCCGACGAGGACGCGGCCCAGGCAACAGCCTGACGCAGCCTCGTGGGGTCCCAGCAGGAGACCCAGCTAAGCTTTGCGTGGGCTCTCGACCCACAGACACGGCGAGATAATAATGCCTGCTGTTCTCGGCCTCTAAATCTGTCTCATTGGTTACGCAGCAAGAGGAGCTAAAATACTCGTCAAACGCAGAAATGGAAGGGTGGATCGGAACAGCACACCCGTTGCTGCAAGAACTGAGCATCAGGATGAAGAAGACGAAACTAGCTACCAACTGTGTGGGGCATTGTGGGTTAGGGCCCAGGCCCCACAGGCATCCCCGTCACGGTGGCATGGGGGGTGACATCTAAGACTCTGAGGGCTGAGCAAGGAGGCAAGGACATGGAGGGCACGGTGGACATCGAGCTCTCAGCTCCTCAGAACCCACCAGCATCGGCTCATTTAATCATCACAACAGCCTCTCGAGAGGGTGCTCTTATCCCCTGGAACAGAAGGGGACAGTCCACACCCTGCTAGTGAGAATCAGTGGCCCGTTGCCGAATGAAACCTTTCCCGTGGAAATGGCTCGCCCTGCAGTCACCAGCACACGCCACGTATGCCAGGCCAGGCGCTGAAGTGGTCCCGACAGACCCACCGAGAGCAGGTGTCACTTCCGTTTTCTGGATGAGGGACCAGAGGTTCAAAGGTCACACAGCTAGTAAGTGGCCCAACAAGCACTCAACCGGCCCTGCCGGGCACCCCAGCCCACGTCGCATCTCCTCTAACTCCTCAGCCCGTGCTCTGCACACACCAGGCTGCCTCCTGGGCCTCAGTCTCCACCCCTGTAAAATGGGAGAAGTGTGGTGCTTATCCCATGAGGATCGAATGAGCTGACGCGTGCACAGCGTTGAGAGGAGTGCCTCGTGCTGCCTGGCATGGGAGATGCAGAATCGCTTTCCTAATGTTCTATACTGCTCTAAAAAAAAAAAAAAAAAAAAAAAACAAGGACAAAAAGAAGAACAGAAGTTCAATTTCTGGAGACTAACAACTCCTGGGAAAATGAGCTATTATAAATCATTCTTTCAAGCATCTGGTCCCTTTCCTTCACCCACAGGGGACAATGTAACTTGCTCTCCAACATTCCTAGGATGCATGTGACGGGGGGCTCGCCTCCCGTATCGGGGACCAGACCACCGAGGCCTGAAACCATTAAGCAGCTCGGCCGGTCTGCACAGCAGAGGCGGGACTGAAGGTGGACCCCTGTTTAGGTCTAGAGGGTGACGCCAGCCCCGTCAGAGACCCCAAGCTCCAAGTTATTAACCACTCAAAGGCTTTCAGCCAACGAGCCAAGATATCCCCTTTGAACCAACGCAGGCCAGAACTCCAGGCCAGGGGAGCCCAAGAGAAGCTTCCCCCAGAAAACAGAGCTTTTCCTTAGAATGACTGTGAACACAGCGGGCGTCTCTAGGCAGCTCGTCTGCAGGAGAGGCCGGGAGATGACGTCTCCAGCCCAATGACCACGCACTTCCGGATGCCCAAAGCTCCCAGGAGAGGAAGAGCTTGTCTCTGGGACACGTAACGGGGGCCCGAGTTGCAGAAGCCACAGAGAACCAAAGGGCAGCCGAAGTGGGACCTTCTTTCCTCTATCCCAAGCCAAGCGTTGCGTGATGAACGTTTTAAGTAAGGGCTGCCACCTTCGCAGAGAGCCTCCAGCCGCCATCCAGCTCACTGGGACAGCCAGGGCCACAGAGCCCACACTTGGCGTGGGTGACGCAGCTCTGGCTTCGCACAGACCTAACGTCAGACACGGGCTTTCGAAAGGAGCGCGTCAGCTCACTGCCGCGAGGATCGCAGCGCACCCTCCCACAGAAGCAGAGGCACGGAGGAGCCGCAGGGATGTTCACTACAGAATTGTTTATCAGGAAGGAAACAAAGCACAGCAACCTCCCCAGAGCAGGCCGGCCCAGGCGCGGCACAGCCAGACAACGGCGGCCACGCCGCTGGGGAGGACGCTTCCCGAGCATGTCTTCACCCGAGAGCGTGTTAAATACTTTAGGTGAAAATGCGAGTCACGCTGTTACGCGTGCTGGGATCGCATTCGCGTCAGTCGAGATGCAGAGGATGAGGATCGGAGGGTCGCACCCGTGTGGTGGCCGTGGCCATCTGCGCACAGTGAGATTAGAGAGATTTTTCTCCTTTTCCTTATCTGCATTTCCTCCCTTTGTCCATCATGCACAGATATTGCCTTATGCAGTTTAACAAGAAAAAAAGACAAAATAAGGAATTTCACTTTTAAAAGCAGGGAGCGCTTTCACCCGTATTATCTCTCGTAATCCCCAACACCAGGAGCGGAAGCCGCCGCCCCGGCAGGTCCTCCCTGACCCCCCACTGCCGGACCCGACTCTGCAGCATCCGGTGCTGCTCCCTCCCCTCTGACACTCTTCTCCTCCGGCAGGTCCGAGCCAGGGTCCTCGGAGGTCCAGGATGGGCTCTGGGTGGGGGAGGCTCATGCCCCGGAGCTGCACACCAAAGGTGAGTGGTCATTACGCACATTTGTCTGCGGGTGCATCTGAACAACGCATATCCTTAAAAATGCCCGTGACCCCTGGGAGGTGGGACCCACTGTCCCAAGCCGTCCAACACCTCCTTCCGCCGTGTCCTCTCTGTGCCAGTGGCTCCTTCGCAGGCGGCCCTGTCTGCAGACCCCTTCTCTGCCCCAATAGTCCCCCCCACCAGAGAGGGGTCCCGCGAGAGTGCTGGCCCCCATCTTTGGGGTCTCTGACCAATCAAAGAAAGCCGTAGGTCTTCACGGGGGTAAACGTACACAGGGGACTTCCACATGGATCCAGGCGGTGTGCAGCCCTCCTGAAGCCCACCCAGGAATGGCCCCTGTACTGGGTTGAACAACATCCCCCCAAACTCGTATCCGCCCAGGACCTCAGACTGTGACCTCATTTGGAAACAGGGTCTTTGCAGAGGTAAGTAGCTAAGGCTCTCGGGATAAAGTCCTCCTGGATTCGGGCAGGGCCCTAAATCCAGCGACCTGTAAGTTCCTGCCATCCTTACAAGAAGAGAGGAGGACGCGGGACGCACGGGGAGGAAGGCCGCGGGAGGACGGGGACGGAAACTGAGTGAAGCTGCCACAAGCCCAGGAACACCCGGCTTCACCAGAAGCTGGAAGAGGCTGGGGAGGGTCCCCCCGGAGCCTTTGGAGGGAGCGGGGCCCCGTCACCATCTTAATTTCAGTCCAGTGACACTGATCTCGGACCTGTCCCTCCCGAACTGCGCAAGAATGCATTTCAGCTGTTTCAAGCCCCCCGGTTTATGGTAATTTGTCACAGCAGCCACAGAAGACGAGCACAGCCCCCCAGCCCCAGAGAGACCACAGACCCAGTTCAGAGCCTCCTGGACGTGAGCCGGCGTTCCCAAGCCTGTCCGCAGCCCGGAGCTCCGGGTGCTCCTCGGAGCCGCAGCGTGCCCCAGGCTGGGTCCATCACCCCCACCCAAGACACCCCACCCCTGCTGCCCCAACGTTCCTGAGTCAAGGCTGGCACCACCCCAGGCGCGGAAGCCAGCGCCCTCGGCCACTGCCAGCTCATGCCTCCCGCACCTCCCACCTCCTATTAACAAAGCAAAGGAAAAATTAAATTACCACTGACACACCCAGTCTGCTTTCAAGAGGGCGGGATGGTTTGAAATTCTAATTTGTTTTCCAAGGTCTCAAAATAATTTCACAAGAGCCCCGAGATGACGCCCCCGTCCGTCCCCACGTGCATCTCACAACGGGAGGCCGGGCCACACTGTGACCTAGAACTAAGGGGAAAAGGACCCGGCCTGGGCAGTGGGAGAGCTGGGGCCTGCTCCTGGTCCCCCCGCAGATGCCAGGTGCCAGCTCAGGCAGGACCCCGGCCCTCTTGGACCTCGGTTCTGCCTTCTGTCCTACTAGATGGGAGGCATCCTAAGGCCTGTTCAAGCTAATGCTACTTCTTGGCCACGGCCAGTCACTGACCAGGGCTCCTAACCCTTTTGGACACACGGCCTACGGTATAATAGGTTCCCCAGGGCTCGTCCATATCCAGACCCCCCTCCCCAGGCACATGAAAGACTAACTTCCCCACCCCACGTGGGGCCTATGAAGTGTGAGCTGAAGTGATCACTTCTGGCCTGAGGCATTTAAAAGGCAGGGGGCTGTCTCTGCGCTCTGTCCCCTTTAGGGGTGACCACAGCGGCCCCAGGTGGAGAGGGTGGAGCCCTAGGTCAACGCAGCCCTGGATCTCCGAGTCACTACGTGGAAAAGAGCACGTCGGAGCTCCACCCGACTCATCTCGGACTTTGCAGAGACGAGAACTAGACCTGGCCGTTTTAAGCCACTGAGATTTCAGGACGTTATTTATTAGTGCAGCGCAACCTGGCCTATCCTGACTAACACAGGTGCTATCTCTTGCCCTGGCCTTTTGTGCTGCCCTCGTCAAGAGCTTCTGCCCACAGCTCTAAAGCCTCCCGTGGCTCCCTGTGGCCCTCAGGGTCAGGTCACAAGTCTTGGTTGGGGAGAAGAGGCCAAGGGGTGCAAATCCTGTCCCTGTTATATATGGGCTGTGGGACCTGTGTGTGTGACTCTACCTCCCTGAGCTCTGGCATCTTGGTAGTGCAAATGACAGAGCTAGTCAGAGGAAGCCTCTTCCAGGAAGCTCTCCCTGATTCTTCCAGTTAGACCAGCTACTTCCCCACACTGTCGTGGGACTCTTCTGTCCCAGCTCTAAGAACCCCGCACCCCATGCTGGGTTCATGAGCCCTGGGCTGTCCACCCCTCCAGACTGAGGGCAGCTGGGGCACATGAGTGTTAGGAGGGAGGAGGGCAGAGGCTCGAGGAGTCCAGAAGAGAAGTTCTTAAACTTCAACAGGTGCGTGGAGCCAACAGATAGAGACTGTTTCCAGAAAGAGCATCTAACTGTTGAGTCAGGATGAGGACTGGTGCGGCTGTTAGATTTGGCCATCAAGGGACACAGGTGAGCTTGGCAGGGAACTGCAGCCTTTTGATGGTACATCCTGGTCTAAGCCTACAAAGGTTTCCTTTTAGATGTCACTCTGGGTCCACCTGAGTGTTTAAAGCCGACAGTACCACCCTGGCTGGGTGGACCTCCTGGCCTCTGGCACCTCTCTGTTCACTTCCCTCCAGAACTTTCCACCTCCCCTGCCCAGTGCTTGGTTAATGGGCTTCCAGGCCATTCCCATCCTAAGAGCCAACTCTCTTCCTCCACTTCCAGACAGAGAGAACTCGGGCCCCAGGAGCTACTCAGCAGATGAGTATGGAGGGGACAGCTCTGCGGGCTCCTCCCAGGGCCCTCCTGCCTGATGTCAGCCCCAGCTTCTAATTTGCTGGGTGAACTTGAGCACATCCCTGCCCTAGCTGGCCTCGGTGTCCCCACCTGTATTTGCGAGAGTCAGGATTAATTGTGCTCTGATCTGGTAAGTTCCCTAGAGTGAGGAAGGGGCAGCCCCAGGGGGCCGAGCCAGCAGGCATGCCCTCCCAGAACCGCGGGGAGGAAGCACTTCCTGGGAACCTCCAGGCCTCTCTCCCCTTGGCCCAGGCTCCAGGCCACGCCTCTCACACGTGAGTCCCGTAAATGAGGAGGGCTGGAGGTGACGGCAGAGGGGAGGTGGAGCCTGGCATGGCAGATGCATCCATCTAGGCAAGAGGAGACACCTGCAGCCAGAGACAGGACAAAGATGCCAGAGGCAAACCTTCCAAGGAAGGAGCCCCTTCCAGCCACTCCAGGGATCAGCTGCCTCTATCAGCACCTCTCCCGTGGCTCAGAGCCTGGCACCCTAAATTGCTGTGGGGGCAGAGACAGCGCTAGTCTCATCCATGGCCCCCTTGCTCACTGCACTCCAGCCTCCCCATTCCTCAAACACTCCAGACATGTGTCTACCTCAGGGCCTTTGCACTTGCTGTCCGTGCTGCCTGAACACCCTTCCCCCAGACAGCAGCACAGTTTGCTCTTTCATAACCTTGGAGTCTCTACTCCGGTGGCATCTTTTCAGGGGCCTTCTCTGGCCCCTGGGGAGTTCAGTTTGCAACCTCCCTACACATGCCCCCGTGTCCCCAGTCCCCATTCCCTGCTCTGATGTACTGTGAGCTCCATACAGGGCTGATGTTTACTGAGCACCTACTATGTGCCAAGTGCTATCTGTGGCCCTGGGAACACAGCAGGAAGAGGATGAAATGCAATTATTTGTCAGGCTGCCGAGTCCCTGGT
>CAUYRT010089747.1:0-25688 GCA_963574885.1 Lepilemur ruficaudatus
CTCTGGGAAGCCGAGGCGGGTGGATCACTCAAGGTCAGAAGTTCGAAACCAGCCTGAGCAAGAGCGAGACCCCGTCTCTACTAAAAATAGAAAGAAATTAATCGGCCAACTAAAAATATATAGAAAAAATTAGCCGGGCATGGTGGCACATGCCTGTAGTCCCAGCTACTTGGGAGGCTAAGTCAGGGGCATCTCTTGAGCCCAGGAGTTTGAGGTTGCTGTGAGCTATGAACACACCACTGCATTCTAGCCCTGGCAACAGAGCAAGATCCTGTTTTAATTTAAGAAAAAAGAAAGAGGGCTCAGTCTCACAAGACTGGCCCTGCTCCAGACACCAATTGCAAATTCAGGTTATCACCTGTGCTTCAGACCAACTTGCTATAAATCAGTTATCATAATGCTCCCTCAGGTTTGATCATTTTCTGTAACATCTCATAGAATTTGGGAAAGCAGTTTACTTACTAGGTTTTGTATTCATTTTAAAAGGATACAACTCACAACCAGCCAGATGGAAGAGATGTATAGGGCAAGGTATGGGAGAAGGGGCTTGGGATCTTCCATGCCTCTCCGGGCCTACCACACTCCCAGTAGCTCCCAGCAACCTGAAAGCTCTCGGAACCGTCCATTTGGCTTTTTATGGAGGTTTCATTACATAAACATGATTAATTCACTGGCCATTAGTGATTAACTTAACCTCTCCTTTTCCCTCCCCAGTGGGTGGGGAGAAAAGACTGAAAGTTCCATCTCTCTAATCATGTGGTTGCTCTCCCTGGCAAGCAGGCCACATCGAGACCATCCAGGATCAGCTAGTAACCAGTTATCTCATTAGCATGAAAAAAGACACTACATCATAGATTTCAAGGGTTTTAGGAGATGTGTGCCAGAAAATGGGCATTAAGATCAAAATATATATATTTATTGTATCACATAACACTATAGTACCTAGTGTTTGGTCAAACACCAGTATAGATGTTGCCATTCAGTATTTTTTAGATGTCAACATTTGAATCAGTAGACTTTGAGTAAAGCTTATTACCCTCCACAACATGGCTGGGCCTCATCCAGTTGAAGGCCTTAAAGCCTCACCTGGGTCTCCAGCCTGCCCAGCTTTCTGTGTATATAACAAACATGCACTCTATTGGCTCTCTTTCAAATCTGGAGAACTCTAATAATACATGAATTAAGCTCATGTAGCTACATGACAAAAGCTAACTTTTACAACTAAAATCTTTTAAAACCTAGTAGAAAACAGTCATCTTTGTGATTATGGAGATTTCCCAAGACCAAAAATAAAATACTGATCAGTTTTTTGATCAGTAATAATTAAGAACTGCTTAATAATTAAGCATAATAATTATAATTAAGAACTGCTGTTTGGCCCAGCGTGGTGGCTCACACCTGTAATCCTTGCACTCTGGGAAGCACAGGCAGGTGGATCATTTGAGCTCACAAGTTCAAGACCAGCCTGAGCAAGAGCGAGACCGCGTCTCTACTAAAAAAATAGACAGAAATTAGCTGGACAACTAAAAAATAATATATATATAAAAAAATTAGCCAGGCATGGTGGCGCATGCCTGTAGTCCCAGCTACTTGGGAAGCTGAGGCAGTAGGATGACTTGAGCCCAGGAGTTTGAGGTTGCTGTGAGCTAGGCTGACACCACGGCACTCTAGCCCAGCAACAGAGCGAGACTATCGCAAAAAAAAAAAAAAACAAAATTGCTTGTGAAAGGTTACGTTAAAATAAACAAACTACACAAGATATTGACAAGTTTTCAAAATTTTATTCATTCTGCCATCTCCTCAGTTTTTAGTTCCCATTTTTCTTACTTTACTTAGCAATTTGTTCCTTTCCTTGAAAATTTTAGTTGTCCTATCCTATTCCTGCCTACAGTACCTCTTTTATGCAGGTAAGTCTAGGCAGAGAAGTCAGTCGTGCTCTTCAATAATATTCATTTACCACATATATTCAGTTACACAGTTATGAATTTCTCTTTCACCAATCACAAAGTATTATAGAATCTTGCAAAGAGCTCAGCCTTGAATTATCCAGCCCTGCTGACTGTACAAATATTCAAGTGAAATAAGAAGCATGTTCAACAATTCCTTAACATGATCTGTTTTAAATAACACACTAGAGAAATCCACCACGCAATATGGAACTTTTATTTTTAACGTGATTTCTGTACATCAGGAGTATGAGAGTAATACTTTTACAAATGGAACTGATTTACCCGAAGAAATAATGACAAAACCAAACTAGCAACAGATGTAAATCCACAGGAGTTTATGCTTCAAATCCAGCCAAGAAGTTTGTCACAATCTCTTTCAGCTTTGCATCTGACTCTTCTGAGATCTTTCCATCAGCCCTATTGGGAAACAAAAGCAGATCATCAGTTCTGACCTGGACAGAATCTCAATGACTAGCCTAACTGCAGAACTGAGAAGAATTTTAGCTTGAGTGAGAGGGAGACCCCATCCCTACTAAAAATAGAAAAAATTAGCCGGGCACGGTGGCACACCTGCAGTCCCAGCTACTCGTGAGGCTGAGGCAGGAGGATTGCTTAAACCTAGGAGTTTGAGGTTGCTGTGTACTAGGCTGATGCCACAGCACTGTAGCCGGGGCAACAAGGTGAGACTGTGTCACCACCAAAAAAAAAAAAAAAAAAAGGATTTTAACAATACTTTTAACTTAAAACATAACTTTACACAAAGAGGACATTAATAATGTTCATACCTGATAGTGCCCAACAGGGCTTGGTGCTGGCTGACAACATGAGACAAGAAAGCATTCTCAAACTTTGTGATCTTGCTGGGCTCCAGTTTATCAAGATACCCTCTAACACCCGCATAGATAACAGCCACTTGTTCTTCAATAGCCATGGGAGCTGAAAAGAAACAAAAGAATGCCAAATGAGTTGCTCAAACAAATAAATGCCACATTACCAAAGTCAGATAAATTACTTTTTCCTTCAATTATTAACACATCTCTATATATTAACATCACTTACATTTCACATTCTCAGCAACTTAGAACTCCACTTAACAGTCCTTCCCACCTCTCTCCCTAGGAAACAGTTCTTTCTCCTATTTGCAAACCTTGAAGTGTAGTCTTTGAATATAGTCCATAAGCTCTATTTATCATCTGGCAGTGTTTATACTGTTTAGAGTACAAACAGTTTGCTGAAATTATTTGGCAAGATAAAAATATACTAACATTCTTTTAAATCTGTCAGATTTCACACTCCTTTAGCTAAGGGGGACATTAATAGGTCTCAATTCCTAAAAAGAAGGTATTAAATATACTAAATTTTCCCAGTTAAGTCCATTGTATTTACATTCAAATGGTGATAAGAACTGTACTTTGGTTAAGTAAAATGGGCATCAATTGCATCTAAAAGGCATGACCTCTGATGAAAGGTAACAGCACGTATTAAAGCCTGATGTGACGTAGCTCTGCAGATGTGAGAAGATCCTAACACAGTAGAAACTTGAGCAAAGAAAAGAACAACTCACAATATTGTCCTTGCTTCAGCAACTCAGTCAAACGCACACCACGACTCAAGAGCTGTTGAGTGGCAGCATCGAGGTCAGAACCAAACTGGGCAAAAGCAGCAACCTCACGATACTGAGCCAATTCCAGCTTCATGGTACCTGCCACCTGCAATACAAACATTATCAGGACTGTAACTCAGTCATACACAGCACTACTCAAATATAACCAATACACTTTAAGATGTGTATCAAATGATATCCCCCCCTTCCTACCAAAGTAAAGACGTATATCAAACGATATCCCTCCCCCTTCCTACCAAAGTGACACCAAATTACCTGCTTCATAGCCCTGGTTTGAGCAGCAGATCCGACACGAGACACAGACAAACCAACATTAATGGCAGGGCGGATACCCTTGTAGAACAATTCTGTTTCCAAGAAGATCTATAATGTAAGGAGAATACACATGTTAGCAAGCTTAAAATAAGAAATCAATTATTTTCAAATTTAAATCACTATGCCAAAAAACTGAAACCCCAAACTTAAGGAAGAATGTTAAGTGTCAATCCCCCAAATCTTTCACCACCCAAATGATCTATATATCCTATTGTCAAGATGAAGAGGTATGTATGAGATAAGCAAAAACATGTAACTTAATTTATATTGAAATATATGCAGGTAAAGTGATATGATCTCTGATATTTGCTTGAAAATTAACGAGCAAGAAAGAATAGTAATGAGTATAAATGAAACACAAACAAAGCACACTCCATGAAATGTTGAGTGACAGATATACGGGATTTCATTATATAACAGCACGTTCTCATTACTTCTATATACATTTGGAATTTTCCATAATAAAAAATAAAAGGCATTTAACAAAAAAGTTAATAACCACTAGTCTCAATCAATGCTTTGGAATTATCCAAAACTTTTTCACACCTAATCATTAAAATAGTACCTGTCCATCAGTGATGGAAATGACATTCGTTGGAATGTAAGCAGACACATCACCAGCCTGTGTTTCTATGACTGGTAAAGCAGTCAAGGAGCCACCACCAAAAGCATCGTTCATCTTGGCTGCTCTCTCCAGCAACCGGGAGTGTAGGTAGAACACATCACCAGGATAAGCCTCACGACCAGGGGGTCGGCGGAGCAACAGAGACATCTGGCGGTAAGCAACAGCCTATAGTACAGAAAAGGGTTGTGAAGTTCACCTATTAAGCAAGAGCTGCATTTGTGAACTTTCATCAAAGCACAAACAAACAGATCATAAAAATGTATTTCCTTTGACCTGTTTGGATAAGTCGTCATAGATGATCAAAGCATGTTTGCCATTATCTCTAAAATACTCTCCCATGGAACAGCCAGAGTAAGGAGCCAGGTACTGAAGTGGGGCAGCATCAGAAGCTGTAGCTGACACCACAATCGTGTACTTCATGGCATCTGAAGAGAAAACACGCTTTAAGCTTTACAAGGTTATCAATACTGTGACTTTAAATTAGAGGTTACTATAATAAAAATTATCTAAGTGCTAAAAAGATCTACTAAGAATTATTAACCAGAGTCAAACAGCTTCCACTTCAAAGAAAACGGACAAAACCTTTATATGTATTGGCGTTTTTTATATTGTTATTATTTTTTGTATTTTTATTTTTGTGTACCTTCTAATATATTATTTTTTACTTTTGTTTTTTCTTATTGATTTACATTAGAAAGTTCAGCTCATTAGGGAGTAACTAAAATCAGTCTTCATTTAGCAGAAGCTGTTCTAAGATGAGCAGCAACAGGACTTGAGATAACAGCCTGGGACTTAAGTTCTTTAATACCTGCATCTGTAAGTCTTTTCACCAACTGAGCAACAGTGGATCTCTTCTGACCAATAGCAACATAGATACAGTACAGCTTCTTCTTTTCATCAGTTCCATCATTGAACCGTTTCTGGTTAATGATTGTGTCAATAGCAATCGAAGTTTTACTTTAAAAAGAGAAAGTAAATATAAATCTTCCTAAATACTTCAAAGGATTTCCGAGATAAAATTTCACTACTACTAATACTAATATCACATTCTACTGTCCCATTATATCCAAAGCATTTCCCATTATAAGACTAAAAAATAATCTTTCTATAGGCCAAATTTTAGTTAGAACTTTTAACATGCTTGGGTCTTTACCCAGTCTGTCTGTCACCAATAATCAGCTCACGCTGACCACGACCAATCGGCACCAAGCTATCCACAGCCTTAATGCCAGTCTGCATTGGTTCCCGCACAGAGATTCGTGGAATGATTCCAGGGGCTTTCAGGCCAACTCGTCTACGGGTCTTAGAACCAATTGGACCCTGTAAAAGAATAAAATAAAAAGAAACGCTCAGAATAATCAGTTTTGATGTTTGTTAGAAGCTACAACCACCTCTATTAAACATGAAACCTACCTTTCCATCAATGGCATTACCAAGGGCATCTACTACACGACCCAACAGCTCCTCACCAACTGGAACATCCACAATGGCTCCTGTCCTCTTCACGATATCTCCTTCCTTAATTAGTTTATCATTTCCAAACACGACAACACCAACATTGTCAGGTTCCAAGTTCAGAGACATACCCTGCACAAAAGACACAATTGAACACCAATGCAGCTGGAGGGGCACTCCTTCCAATACACCAATACTGCAAGACATGAAAATAGCCTGGAGGGGAAATTGTCCTTTTCATCTGGTTTATTCCACAGTATTTTTCCACCTAACAAACAACCTTATTTGGTCAGGACTTACTTAAAATAGCAACATGTTCCCTTCAATAATCTTACCACTATGATAAGCCTAACATGCTATCACATCCCCAAAGAATTAAAACTAGCAAAGAAATTGGCTCTTGAGCTGAGTGATCAGTATGAGATAAAGTGGTCAGGAATTATCTAATCAGAACCTACACAAAGGAGGGAAGGGGAGAAAAAAATTTAAAAAAGAAAAGTTTTAAAAAAAAGAACCTACATCCCTCAGATTAGTAAAAAGTGAAACTGAAAGAGACCCTATTGTAGCCATCAAGAAGAAATTTTCCTCACCTAACAGCACCAAGTCATCTCTAATCATTACAACTATATTTTAGCTCCTTAAATAATGTCTGAAGCAAAAGATGCTATTGTACCAGAGTCTACAGTAATGAAAGCTCTGGGGAAGTACTTACAATAAATAAAGAATATTATGGAAATATCACTGCAGGTTCAAAAACGTTAATCTATGTCTCTAATGTTTAATATGGTATCCACTAACCAAATGTGGCTATTTAAATTTAAATCAGTCAAGTTTAAAAGATTAAAATTCAGTTCCTCAGTCACACCAGCCACATTTTACATGCTTGATAGTGACATATTTATAGTTGGTACCATATTAAACAGCACAAACATAGAGTATTTCCATCACTGCAGAAAGTTCTATTGGACAGTATTGTTCTAGACATTTGGATCTTAAGAGCTAAAAGGAAATTCAGAGTTCTTCTACTCAACATCATCTTTCAAAGATCTATACTGCACATTGAAGATAAGGAAGGTTAAAATTTTGGCCAAGGTCTTACAGCTAATGATAACTTTGGGCTCTGTAATTAGTCTTCCACATCAAGTGTCCTTTTCCATACTGCATACTAGCAAGAGGATCAAGATTATCTTTTCCCATATCTGTGTGCTTAGTAGGTAGTCCTACTGCCCCGGTCCGGTATCATCTTCTGCTTTCCTAAGAGAGCCCAAGACTCCAACAATTTATTTCTCATCCCACTGGCTAACAAGGCTCAACCCAATAAAAAGAAGTGGACTTGTGTCATTAGACAGCCTCTGATAGCTATACCACTAACTCATCTCTCAACCAGTAAGTGGTCTGTTCTTACTAGAAACACAAAGTCACTGACTTTCAACTTTCCACCAGAAATGAATAGACTTGAATTTCTTGTAATTTCAGTGAAAGTTTACTCAATTTTGTATTTTGGAGCCAGTGGCTACAACTTAAGTGTAAATCAGTTCCCAGAGTAAAAAAACCTAGGTAACCTTAAGTTTACTCTCTTTACAATCTATGATAATGACAAGAAAAAAAAAACTAGGCAAAATTGAGGCTTAAAAATTTTTTAAAAATCTGACATAATCTCTGAATTGCTAAATCAATGGAGAAGATGCAGATATGAAAACACCAAAACCTCATTTTATAATTTACCTTTAAGCCTGAAGAAAATTCTACCATTTCTTCTGCTTGAACATTCCGCAGCCCATGTACACGGGCAATACCATCACCAATACTTAAGACACGCCCAGTCTCTTCAAGGTCAACAGAGGTATCAGCTCCAAGAATACGCTCTTCAAGAATAGAGGACATCTCAGCAGTGCCTATTGAGGACAATTCAATTTCAAAAATCAACTGTTAACAAAGTATAAGTATCTTTCCCTTTAAAGGTATCCAGATACTGGCCGGACGAGGTAGCTCATGCCTGTAATCCTAGCACTCTGGGAGGCCAAGGCCGGTGGATTGCTTGAGCTCAGGAGTTCGAGA
Organism: Lepilemur ruficaudatus; assembly: GCA_963574885.1. NCBI lineage: Eukaryota > Metazoa > Chordata > Mammalia > Primates > Lepilemuridae > Lepilemur > Lepilemur ruficaudatus. The sequence goes on from CAUYRT010089747.1 coordinate 8,027, forward strand.
TCCCATCTCTACTAAAAATAGAGAAAAAAATTAGCCGGGTGTGGTGGCGCATGCCTGTAGTCCCAGCTACTTGGGAGGCTGAGGCAGGAGAATAGCTTGAGCCCAGAAGTTTGAAGTTGCTGTGAGCTGGGCTGATGCCACTGCATTCTAGCCCGGGTAATAGAGCAAGATTCTCTCTCAAAAATAAATAAATAAGATAAAATAAAAAACCATCTCTCTCTTAAGGGAATAAAAAGGTACCCAGGTACTATTTTTCATCTTAGCACGTGGGCAATATATACCGGGCTGTGTGCGTGCATGTGTGTGTATACATAAACACAAACATATATTTAACCTTTCATTAAAAAGCCGCAATACACATCTCAAAAGAAATTTCCCAACCTACAGCATCTTCCTATGCTCACGTTCCCACTTTGCTATCACATCTAAAATTCACAGATTGCCAGGCATAGAGTAGCAGCTATTGCTTTTTACAAAATATTTATCAGAATGAATTACTCACTTTTTTCTAATGCTTTGTAGGAGGAAAAAAGAAATCTTTCAGAGGTCAAAAAGATTCCACTACCTAGTATGTATACTTTGCTTCCACCCAAGGGGCATTATCGGGAGAAGCTGTGTTAATGTCCAAAAGAGAAATATGCAACTGTAGTTCATTTCACTAGAACAAGAGAACCTACCAAGACAGGGCTAAATGGCACATTATGGTTTAAGAACCTGAGATTCTGTAGAAACTAATAATGAAAGAAAAAATTAACAAGTATAAAACCCACAACAATTCTATAAGACACATAATTTATGTCTTCATTTAATAAGGTATTAAGTGTGGTATAGACTGAGAAATGATAACTTACCAGTCTTCTGAAGATGAGCGTGAGAGGCATGGAGGTTCCTTGTAGCAATGAAAGATGAACCCAAAGCATTTCTGGAGACCTAATGCAAACACATTCATTAAAATTTGATTTTTAAAAAAGCCTTTATAAAACTGACAAGCCTAAACAAATGCAGGTTTAACTGCATCAAATTACTGAAGAAAATATTAATTATATCTAAAACATTTTGCTTAAAATGTGAAGACTATTAATCACATGGGAAAATAACTGTTGATATATGTGAATATCTATCATGCAGTTCCTAGTACACAGTAAACAGGCTATAAAAAGCTTATTTTTAAAATATAGTCTCTATTTTAAAAGGCAACTGTTAACAAAGTCTTAAGTGTCTTTCCCTTTAAAGGTATCCAGATACTATTATTTTGACTTCAGATTTATTTCAATGGAGTTGTAAAAATTCTCAATAAGATAAACTGCATATCTCAATATATTTCCAATTCTGCTTAAAACAAACAAACAAACAGAAAAGAACAAATAGGCTGGGCCTGGTAGCTCATGCCTGTAATCCCAGCAACTAGGGAGACTGAGGCAAGAGAATCGCTTGAGCCCAGTAGTTCAAGGCTGCAGTGAGCTATGATTGCGCCACTGCACTCCAGCATGGAAAACAGAATAAGCAAAAGCAAATAAACAAAAACTGTTGGTAAATAAATGCTAGAGTTAGGTTAGAAACTAAGAGTTATGGCATATGGGCTTTTTAAATTGTCTTCAACAAATCCTGCAGCAATCTGAAACCTGGACCTTTCTTTCTACTTCCTTCAAGTTGTAATGCTGCAACTGGTCACTGTCAATTCTGAAGCTACTACTACCTTCTATAGGAGCCAGATGAAAATTGTTAAAAATGCTTTTTGCCAACAGAAAACCAAGATGCTACCAGCGGTCCTGTCAGGGCAGCAAAATAGCCAGTATGTTTATGTCATCTTTCAAGTTGAGATTATTTTTAAGATCAAAGAAATAAGCAAATATCAATACCTTTACATAGAACTCAAAGGTTATGTTCTTAACTTCAAGTGAGATAAGTAACGAAGGGTATTGACCCTTACAGGCATTTTCCAACCTTATGTTCTATTTTACTTGAATTCTCAATCACTAACAATTCCACAAGACACCAGGTGGACAAATTCTTTAAACATGTCAAAAAGTACCTCACAGCAAAGTCTTCTTTCTGCCAGACTGAGACAGTTTAGAAACGAGCCTCCTTGTTGTCACGGTATTGGCCACATGAAATGCTTCTCTGCATCTGCACAGTGCTTTCACGATCGTTTTAACATTCAGCACTAAGAGGTCGCCTACTTAGGTATTCGATAAACCACTTTCATTTATTCCTTTGCTCCGAACTGACCTCCGGGCACAGGTGAAATGCCGGGGCCTGCTGACCTTCATATAATGTCAGGTTCCCTTGACTCACTTCAACAAGAGCTGACAGCAGCCCTCGTACCTTCAGTGGGACAGGATCCTAAGAATTAGCGGGGAGGACACTCCCCGTTTCGGAGCAGGCCTCGGAAAACCAGAGCCCAAGCCCTGACCTTCACTCAAGACCCCTTCCCGGGCCGCCCTTGGCCGAAGACAGGAATCCTGAGGCCCTGTTTCTGGACAACATCGAGCTCACTGTCTCTCCTGTACACCACTCTGTCTCATCCTGCACAGCTGACGAGCCAAGGGCCCCTCCGCCGCCCCCTCTACCCAGCCGCAGCAGCCACGGGTGCAAGATGGCGACGCCCGCCACAGCCCCTAACGTCCTGCAGAAAGAGCTCCCGAGCCAGCGCACCACCACCCGCTGCAGTCCCGCCGAGCCGCCTCCCCACGCCGGCCCTCGGTGCTCACCAGTCCCGCCCGCCGAGGGAGGGCGCGGGCCACGGCCGCAGCGACGCGAACGGACAGCATCTTTGCACTTTATCCGCAAGCAGCTCCCCTGCAGCCGCAGCCTCGGCACTGACTGGGACAAAATGGCCGAGCAGAGAGGAAGGTCAGGGCAGCCGGCCCACCTGACCCGGAAGTACCGCCCCTCGCTTTCACCTCCGGACTCGAATCTGCCTTTTTTGACAGGCTACTTAATTTTTAAACATTATTTTTAAGTTTAAACCTCAAAAGGAATGATTAAGTATTTTCCAGCTTTGGGTCTACCATTCGTTACACATTTATTTTGGTCTTTCCAATCGACCTTGTAGTTGCCCCGGGAGACCACGTGGGTAGCGGAACCTGCTAAGCGGCAGTTCCAAGCCCGGTCGGGTACAAGATGACCTGAGCGTCACCCTGTCGGGGGCGCAGCTGGCTTGAGGGTCAGGGCCTTAATAGTATCCGTGGTGTTGAACCGTGGTTTAGCGCGGGTAGCAACACTGAACAGTTGTCTCGCCGAATGGGCCATTCTCAACGGCGTCTTCCGCGGAGCCAGTTAATCCTCAGGTTGTGCCCCTACCCCAACCATCAGAGTCTAAAACTTGGGGCTATCTGAATTTTTAACGAACACGCACACAATTCCAGGTGATCGATAGCAGTTCTTTTAGATTCGATCCTGTCTGAATTGGAGCAACCTGCTTAAAAATTCGAACGATCACAAGGAATGCTAGCAGCGTGGTTGCCAATCCTACTGAGAAGAATCAGAAGTCTCACATCAGACCCGACTGGAGCTCAAGTTTTCCTCTGCCAGCAACTTGTTTTATGACATTGGTGACTTGACTTTTTCTTTTGGAGTAAAATGGAGATGTTGAAAAAACCCTTTTTATACCTATCCGATAAGATTGGGGAGGGTCTTTTTCCCCTACAGAATTTTTATGATATTGAGATTTTTGTGATATGTGCAGAATTTTTTTTGTGTGAGATACTAGGTATATGTGATAGTGGAGACTATTAATGTTCTCTTCACTTGTAACTGTTCTGGGAAGCATCTTTTAGCTCCATCTACCAAGTCTTGGCTTACACCCTAAATTTGGGTGAGACATACGAATATCTAGGTTAAAAGGGTAATCTCCTGAAACATGGCTTGCAAATGCATAGTCAGCAATCCTTTTCTCTAATATTCTACTTCCTTTTCCAGGTGAGCCATGGGAAATATGACAACCCTTCTGTGAATCGGGCAGGAATAGGCTAACAGGAAAAAACATGGTTTGTAAAAGCAACAAAATTGCAGGAATATTTTGTAAAATTTATACTGATAAAAGTGGACAAGGCGTCAGTGCAGTGGCTCATGCCTGTAATCTCAGCTCTTTGGGAGGCCAAGCGGGGAAGATCACTTGAGCCCAGGAGTTCCAGGTTGCAGTGATGTACGATTGCTGCACTGTACTCCAGCCTGGGTGACAGGGAGACCCTGTCTCTAATTTAAAAAAAAATGATTCCTTTGACAGGAAAATCATTTTAAATATGCAAATAACTTAGGAGAAAGGTATTTGGTTCTAAGCCTGATCTACAATTTTTTTTTTTTTCCTGGAGACAGAGTCTCACTTTTTTCCGCTCTGGCTACAGTGCAGTGGTGTCATCACAGCTCACTGCAACTTCAAACTCCTGGACTGGAGCGATCCTCCTGCCTCAGCCTCCGGAGCAGCTGGGACTACAGGCCTACACTACCATGCCCCACTGATTTTTCTGTTTTTTATAGAGACATGGGGTCTCACTCTCACTCAGGCTGGTCTCAAACTCCTGACCTCAAGCTATCCTCCCGTCTCAGCCTCCCAGAGTGGTAGGATTACAGGCGTGAGCCACCAAGCCTGGCCCTGATCCACAATTTAATATTAAACTACACGTCATAAAAAGTTGAGTACATGGTCCTTCTTTAAGCCATCTACTTTTCCTAATAACAGTACACTATAGGAGGTTGTTGGCGGCAGTGTGGAGACTGAAACACCCAACTGGAGACAGAACACATTGGTCAGGTTCCAGCTCTGCTATCTAATCTTGGTCAAGTCATGTAATCCGTGTGTGTATGTGTGTCTGTGTGTGTGTTAATGTGAAAATGGGTAAAATAATGCATGTCTACCTATTTTACATTGTCCCCGTAAGAATGAAACAAAAATATAAAAACATATAGAAAACTTTACATTCCAGTATAAATATAAAGAACCTCTCATAGTGTTAATAAATACAGAGTCATGGAGGGAGGAGAGAACTTCAGGGAAGGGAAGGAATGAATGGAAAAATGGCTGAGCAGCAGGGACAGTCTCAGCTGATCCATGCTGTTAACTATTTGAAATATTCTCCTGCATATTTAGCTCCTTGATAATGGAAACTAACGGATAAGGTTAAGATTGCTGCAGCTTCTCTGACTGGAGGGGGGAAGCGGTCAAGGGCAATGTATGTAACCTTAACATTTGTACCCCCATAATATGCTTAAATAAAAAAAAAAAAAGAAAAAAAAATTTGAGAAACTGAAAAAAAAAAAGATTGCTGCAGCTTATATTGCCAGGGTAGAATAAAAAAATCTGAGTTTATGTAATCCATATTGAAGAAACAAACATCTGCTAACCAAGAACCAAACGTTTCAGGTCCTTTTCTTAAGACGAATGATACAAGTGAGAAAAATAAAAGAAAGAAGAAACAGCCCGCTCCCGGCCGCTCTACTTCTCATTCTGAAGATTAGACGGTGGAGGGCAGACAGAGTGGGGAGGTGACAAGGGAAGTGAAGCTTGCAATGCTGCAGCCAAGCTTGCTCCAGCCATCTCTGAGGGTTACCTGTCTCGAATCCGAGTAAAAACCACAACTCCCAGAAATCCCGGCCCCGGAGAGGGGCGGGGCCAAAGGCGTGTGGGCGGGGCCGCAGGGGAGAGCGGGACGCTTGTCCCGCGAGGAGTTCCGCGGGAAGTGGCGGGAGCTACAGCTATGGAGTCGCGGGAGGAGAAAGAAGCTCAGGTGACCAGACGGGAGCAGGGATTTCCCTCCTGCAGACTGCATCTTTGGCACACCTATGTCGTGGAGGATCCTCTGCGCGCGCCACGTCTACTTTTCCTCTCCGCTACTCCACAACGTCCATTTTTAGTGCCGCCCTCACGGTCTGCAAGCCCCTTCTGCTTAAACCCTCCTGAAAGGGCCTTGCCCTCCCTTTGCTTCTTTGGACCCGGGCTTAGAGAGGCGTTGAGCAGCCCCAAGAATGAAACCTCTCGGAGCGGACTGGAGTGGGCCTTCTGAACCCAGACCCACCTTCCAGCCAGCCCTCACCGGTCCCTGCTGGTTCCTGCTATTTTCACACCAGGGCTGCTTCCGCGGCCCGCGGCCCAACTGTGGGAGGTTCCCGGCACTGCGGGGCTTATGGAGTCTTAGGGACAACTCTTTTCAGGCCATGCACGTATGTTGTTTGGCACCCGCATATTGCGCTTTAAGGTTTTTCAAATGGGACAAATTATTAGCCTCTACTTCTTTTGTAGCTTTGGGAAAGAATGGATTGTTCTCTGGTGATTTTTTTTTTTTTTTTGGTAACAGTCTCACTCTGTTGCCCGGGCTAGAGTGCGGTGGCGTCAGCCTAGCTCACGGCAACCTCAAACTCCTGGGCTCAAGCGATCCTCCTGCCTCAGCCTCCCTAGTAGCTGGGACTACAGGCACGCACCACCGTGCCCGGCTAATTTTTTCTATTTTTAGTTGTTTTGGCTAATTTCCATTTATAGTAGAGACGGGGTCTCGCTCTTGCTCAGGCTGGTCTCGAACTCCTGAGCTCAAGCGATCTTCCCGCCTCAGCCTCCCAGAGTGCTAGGATTACAGGCGTGAGCCACCACGCCTGGCCATCTCTGGTGATTTTGAGTCATATACTGGTCCATGTGATTGCTCACTTTGTAAGTGTATTTCTTATCTAATATCTCCCTAAAGACAAGTGAGAATGTGAAGTAGGATGCCCGAATAATCATAGAAAGCATTAGAAAAGCGTAGAAAGTTTGTTTTTGATCACTTCGTTATATTCCTGTCATGCTATTACATTAAACAAGGCTTATAGTAGTTGTCTTTCTTTTAATGGTTAGGTTGCTGCGTGGTTAAAAAAAATATATGGAGATCATCCCATTCCACAGTATGAGGTGAACCCACGGACCACAGAGATTTTATATCACCTTTCAGAACGCAACAGGGTCCGGGACAGGGACGTCCACCTGGTAATAGAGGACTTGAAACAGAAAGCAAGTGAATATGAATCAGAAGGTGAGATTAAGTATAGAGTTTTGAATGAGAATAAATAAAGGTAACCAAAGTTTATAACACTAAGGTATTCAAGATTATTTTAGTGTAGACTACTTGTTTTGTTTCTTTATTTTACCCGGATTTGTCTTCTACTCTGTTATAGTAGTAACTTTCTAAATTATAAATTTCATTATAGTAAATGCTTTATTGGTGCTCTGATAGCAAAACAGTAAGTCCCAAACGATAAGGGTTAACACTTGTTAGCTGGACACACAAGATGCCCTGTGATTTTCTACTTATATGTCTGTTCAGTCTGTTTCCAGTCCCTGTGATTTAGTCATACTGAGCTATCAGGACATCTGAAGTGGCACCCATAAAGTGTGAGAATCAGACAAATCATTCTATGTATCAGGGGCTTGCATTAGAATTTTCCGCTGGGCATATGTAGTTTGAAAAAGTGCATTCAAGACAATTACTATTTTTGTAACACAAACCAGAAAAGTAAAGATTGACAAAAATCTACATTTGCCCTATATTTAACCAGGTGTATGGCATATATTATGATCATATGTTTTGAATATAGTGCAATTTATATTTAATTCTATTGCATATGTCTTTTTTCTAATTTCCTTTTTAAAATTAACATACAGTAAAAGTGACTTTTTGGTTTTGTGTACTGTTTTAATATGCAGAGTCTAGAACCATCCCCTATAATCAGGAACCACAGTCAGGATGCAGAATAGGTCCATTACTCCAAAAATATCCTCTGTGCTATTCCTTTGTAGCCACATTCTCCCATATGTGTGCTTTTAAAATTGTTTTATTTTTAAATAATTTTATTTTCATAGTCATTAAGATGCATTACAAGCCAGGCGTGTGGCTCACATCTATAATCCCTGTACTTTGGGAAGCCCAGGTGGGGGGATTTCTTTTTTTTTTTGAGACAGAGTCTCACTCTGTTGCCCGGGCTAGAGTGCCATGGCGTCAGCCTAGCTCACAGCAACCTCATACTCCTGAGCTCAAGTAATCCTACTGCTTCAGCCTCCCGAGTAGCTGGGACTACAGGCATGTGCCACCATGCCCGACTAATTTTTTATATATACTTTTAGTTGGCCAATTAATTTCTTTCTATTTTTGATAGAGACAGGGGTCTCGCTCTTGCTAAGGCTGGTTTCGAACTCCTGACCTTGAGCAATCCGCCGACCTCGGCCTCCCAGAGTGCTAGGATTACAGGCATGAGCCACCACGCCGGCCTGGGAGGATTTCTTGAGGCCAGGAGTTCAAGACCAGCCTGGGCAACACAGAAATACCCTATCTATATTCCTTCTTAAAGGAATACTTTCCGAGGTCAGTTAAATATTTATTTTGACTCCAGAATGGCTCCTCCTAGATGTCTTACTCCCTGGTTCTCCCCTACAAACTAGCTGATCTGCAGTTTAGGCTGTATCTTGACTCTGTTCCCAATTCTTTTTACCACAACTTCCACTGGTTTTGAGAGTGCCAGTAGGCTTGAACCTCTCCAGGCTCTGTTGCAAGTGAAGTCAGTTTCTTTGGGAATAAATGAGAAGTCATGTGTTTATGACTTGTTAGGTGTAGGGAAAATGTCAAGTTTGTCTCTGAGTGATACCCAGTGAGAGAGAATGCAGCAGCCTTAGGTTGTCTTGGCTTGCCTCTCCTGGTGTGGAACCACTACCTCACTAGCCAGTGCAAGAGCAGTTGGGGCCCCAGTACTCTCAGCATGCCTCACTCACGGTAGAGCTCCATTCCAAGAGCAGTGCTGGGTGGATACACCTATCAACCACGTTCCCCTGGGACTGAAACTAAACAACAGATAGCTAGTGGCAGGATGAGAAAAACTAAAGCTTTCCTACTTCCAGGAAAAAAACCCTCCAGGTAGGAGCTGGGGGCAGAGGGAGCTCTGTGTTCTTCACTGCAGCAGTCTGGAGTGGAGGCTCCACCTCAGTGAGCTGGATGGGAGGCAGGAGGGAATAGTCTTGCTTCAAATATTGCAAATTCTAAATTTTCTTACTGAGTTTGTATAGATTTTCTTGAATGGTTGTTTCTTCATTTTTGCCCTTAGGACTATTTCCAAAGACTTTAAATGGTTGTTTGGTTTTTGTTCTTTTTTATAATTTTTACCAGTTTCACTGAAGGGTTCAGTAGAACTCCCACATTGTTATGCCAGAAATTGAAGTTGAACCCTAAATCACACCATGTATAAGAATTATCTCAAAATGAGTAAGAATCCTAAAAAATGTAAGAGCTAAACCTAAAACTCATCGGATAACATTGGTATCTATCTTTGTGACCTTGGATTTGGCGTTGGTTTCTTAGATATGACACTAAAAGCAAAAGGAACAAAAGAAAAAACAGGTAAATTAGATATCATCAAAATTTAAAACTTTTGTTCTCAAAGGAAACTATCAATAAAATGAACAGACAACAACCCCCAGAATGGGAGCAAATATTTGTAAATTATATATCTGATATGGGACTTACATCTATAATATGTAAAGTACTCTTATGACTCAATAATAAAAAGACAAATAACCCAATTAAAAAATGGGTAATGGACATGAATAGACATTTCTCCCAAGAAGTTATACAAATGGCCAAAAAAGCACAGCATCATTAGCCATCAGAGAAATGCAAATCAAAACCACAGTGCCACTTTACACTCACTAGGGTGACTGTAATAAAAAAGACAAGTAATAACAACTGTTGGAGAAGATTTGGAGAAATTTGAGCCCTCATCACCTGTGGTAGGAATGTAAAATCATACAGTCACTTTGGAAAACAGTCTGGTAGTTCCTAAAGTGGTTAAACATAGAACTACCATATGATCAACAATTCTACTTCTAGGTATATAACAGAGAGATGAAAACATATATCCATATTAAAACCTAATATGAATGTTTATAGCAGCATTTTCAATAGCCAAAATGTAGAAACAACCCAAATGTCCATCAGTAGGTGAATGGATAAATAAAATGTGGTATATTCATACAATGGATTTTTTTTCTTTTTTTTTTTTTGAGACAGGGTCTCACTCTGTTGCCTGGGGCTAGTGTACAGAGGTGTCATAGCTCACTGCAACCTCAAAACTCCTGGGCTCAAGTGATCCTCCTGCCTCAGCCTCCTGAGTGGCTGGGACTGCAGGTGCGCACCAACACACCCGGCTAATTCTTCTATTTTTCGTAGAGATGGGGTCTTGCTCAGGCTGGTCTCGAACTTCTAACTTCAAGTGATCCTCCTGCCTTGGCCTCCCAAAGTGCTGGGATTACAGATGTGAGCCATTGCACCCAGCCATATAATAGAATATTATTCAGCCATAAAAAGGAATGAAGCACTGGTACATGCATGCTATTGCATGGATGAACCTTGAACATTATGCCAAGTGAGAGAAGCCAGTTACAAAGGACAACATATCATAGGATACCATTTGTATGAAATGTTATGAATAGGCAAAAAAAAAAGTGGTTGCTAGTGCTGCATGGGTTGGAAAGTCGGAAAGTGATGACTAAGGGATGTAGGCTTCTTTTTGGGGTGATGAAAATGTTCTAAAATGGATTATGCTGATGGATGTATTAATGTAACTCTGAATATACTAAAACCATTGAGTTGTATACCTTAGGGGAGTGGATTATATGGTATGTGAGTTATATTCCAATAAAGCTGTTAAAAAATTAAAAAACAAAACACAAAGAAAACATCTTAGTCACCATGGAACTCTTATCTTTTTAGCCAAGCATCTTCAAGACCTTCTTATGGAGAGTGTGAATTTTTCCCCTGCCAATCTCTCTAGCACTGGTTCCAGATATCTGAATGCTTTGGTTGACAGTGCACTGGCCCTTGAAACAAAGGATACCTCACTAACTAGGTAATTCTTGTGACAGTTTTGATTTCTGCGATCATATAAGGTCTTGACCTAAGGACTTTTTGGTTCTCATGGTAATTCTATATAGGAAATTAATAAATGTAAAAGCACTGAATTTAGTTACTTCTTATCTTTGTGAGTATTATTATTATAATTCAGATAAATTCGGTATAGGTTAGTTTTTAGTGTTTTATTTTTCCAGGATTAGGTTTGAAAAGGGCAATTCTCATGTATATTTGGAAAGGGATTAGGTATCACATTGTTCCCTGTACACAATTGGTTATGTCCTCTTTATTTGTAGAGTAAGTTAGGGACTTTCATTCTTTGTAGCAGGCATTTCACTTTTATAATGACATGATTCTTCCACCAACCCTAAGAAGAAACCAAGGGTCAGGAGCAGTGAGTTCAATAACTTCTCCAAGCTAGTAAATGACAGAGCTGGGATTCAAACGCAGTCTCACTGCACAGTTCATATGACTGTCCCTATTAGCCATATCTTAGCTAGGACTAACACTGCAACTTATCATAATCAGAGAACAGCACAGCTCTTCTGCCTAATCATCAATTTAAGGGCAATTTTTATATGTGTTGAAAGAGTAGTGTTTTAGGTGTAAGAACACGTAGGCTGTATGGCAGCAGAAATATAAAATGAAGTCAGTTCAGCAGATACCAGTTGTATGCTAGGCAGATAAGCAATGGGGAAGCAGAGATGAATAGGATAGTGACAGCCTTCAAAGACAATCTCTGATCATGATCAAATAAGGGAGATAGAGATGTAAAAGTATAACATAGTCTGACAGGTGCAACAGTACAAGAATGTACAAGCTGTACCTGGGTAGCACAGAGAAAGGGGCAGTGAATTTCAGGATGGGGGTAAGTCCAGGACCTCCTATTTCAAATTGATTTTAGGATATATTAAATCACTGTTTTTGAATGGCAGGTTTCCTTTCATTAAGAATAATTGGCTAAAGTTAATCTTAAAATTGTTTTATATTCCTTGACAAATGGAACTTTGCCAGCTGATGAAAGGCATTACAGGCAATGGGAACAGTGTGTAAAAAATGCATAAAAGTATGAACAGCATAGTTGCATAAGAATCCACATAGAGATAAAATCATTCTTAGGAATGAGGAAAAATTATAATTTTTGTCCTGAATGTCCATTTATGTGACCAGAGTCTTCTTTTAGCTTTATCCCTGCAGTGAATGATTTGACCTCTGATCTTTTTCGTACCAAATCTAAAAATGAAGAAATCAAGCTTGAACTGGGAAAAGTTGAAAAAAATCTAACTGCAACTTTAGTATTAGAAAAATGTCTACGAGAGTAAGTAATGGAGTTGAAAATGGTGACAGTTTTTATTATAAAGGAATAACAGGACATTGTCAAATTCAGTTTGGGCAGTAGATATGATTTAAAAAACACTAGGAAATGGGGTCTGTAATATGTTTTCAGTACATGTTGAGTGGAATAGGGGTTGGTTGGGTACAGACTTTTTCACCTTTTGCTTTATACAACATCTTTTTTTGTTGTTTCTTTACATTATGTGCATTTTATAATTTTCCAAAGGTATGTGATTTTTTTTACTTATGAACTACTATACACCTTAAAGTCACAGATATTTTGTTGTGCTTATCCCTCTTTTCATGCTATGGGCCTTCTTTAGGTCCTTGTTGCACCAGAGTTGAGAGTCTGTGGATCAGGCATATGTATATGCACAAGTAATTTTATGGTGTGTAAATTTATTCAACAAATATTGACTACATATATGCAAGGCACTATGTCATGTCACATTGAGTAAGAGGCCTTTGGGACCTCCTATTTCAAATTGATTTTAGGATATATTAAATCACTTTTTTTGAATGGCAGGTTTCCTTTCTCTAAGAACAATTGGCTTAATCTTAAAATTGTTAATCTTAAAATTGTATTATATTCCTTGAGAAAAATCCCAGATAGAGGGGATGATGACCTAGAAGAATGCATGATAGTTTGGATATAAAATTTATCATAGAGAATCCAGCAAGTGGGATATCTACTCCTGGCTTAGCCAGAGTTGAATCTAAAAAGTAGTAGGTAATAATTTTACTAAGGAGAAGAAGAAGAAAAAATGTTTTAAATTTTACTTTTCAAAGGGATCTCAAGAAGGCAGAGTTGCATCTGTCTACATTAAGGGCCAAAGTTGACCATCGTCTTCAGAACATGGACTTTCTGAAAGCAAAGTCAGAGGAGTTCAGATTTAAAATCAAAGCTGCAGAGGTTTGTATGAAAGATTGAATATAGTTAGCTCTCTTCAGACAACTTTTCTACCATCATCCTCACAACTAGGCAGTATTATTATTCCCTTTTTACAGATGAGAGGACTACAGAGAAGACAGGTAACTTGTTCACAGCCACGTAGCTACTTAACTACAGATCCAGATTCACACTCAGGCATTCAGGCTCTGAAACTCAGGCCTTAAGCACTGTACTCATCTTGTTACAAATGTGTGAGTGTGAAAGGGATTCACATGTAACATACAAGTGCTTAGGTACATGTACAGTTTTTCATCTATGCTTTGTAGCTCCTCTACTGTGTTATGTGTTGAAAATACTTCATGGTCACTTCCAAAATAATTTTTAACTGAATCCCTTTTTTCGTAATTCTAGGAGCAACTTTCATCCAGAGGCATGGATGCTTCTCTGTCTCATCAGTCCCTAGTAGCACTATCAGAGGTGAGTTTATTTTCACTTTTTGAAAAATACTAGTCCACAATCTGCTTTTTCATTTGTTTCTTTTTATAGAGGGCTTTTATTTAGTATTAATCTCCTTTCTTACCTTTGTATTTTATGTTCACTAGTATTTATATCTTTATTACTTGATTAGCTATATATATCCTCACATTTGTGTGGTTTTCTTTATTTATTACTATAGGCTAGAAACTTTTTGCTGGAGACAGTTACATATTTTGATTTATTTATTAAACAAATTTATTGAGGAACAATGTGTTAACCATCTTGGTGCTCTTCTTTCTTCTCTTTCAGTGTACAGTAATAATGGAAGTCCCCAAACTCCTGTAGTTACCAAATGCAATTCTGAGTTTTTAGGTTGTGTAAGGCTTTTTTTTTATCTATTTTGGTGGGAAGAGAGAAAAACAAGAGGTTTTCTTTTATTATTCATAAATTTTTTGTACTTTGATTCTTGGAATCTTAAGTTGACAGTCCATACATATGGATTTGAAGCTCTAGATGTTCCTTTACATTTTGATTCCTCATAATCACATTCTTTTGTATTCCTAGACAGCATACTTCAATCCTATTCTTAATAAATGAGAGTATAACTTTCTTATTAAGTATTATTTCCGTTGGAAGTGGATTTGTCTATCCATTTATCTTTGAAGCTCTTTGATATATTATTTAAAATATTCTAATGTTAATGCTTTATGGTGCTTTATTTCAGAAATGAGCAGTATTTAATTGCATTGTGAATATCTCTACTACTCTGTGATTTTGTGTTTTTCCTCAGAAATTGGCAGAGTTAAAACGAAAGACTGTACCTCTGAAGAGAAAACTGGAGTCCTATTTAGATTTAATGCCGGTAATTATTCTTACAGATTTTAGAAAACTTATTCCTTCGACCTTGCCCAAGAGCACTACATGATCGTGAAAATAGTCTGTGTTCTAAGATTGAAAGTCAGTGCTCAGCTAGGTGCAGTGGCTCATGAATATAATCCCAGAACTTTGGGAGGCTGAGGCGGGAGGATTAGCTTGAAGCCAGGAGTTCACGATCAGCTTGGGAAACATAATAAGACCCTATCTGTGCAAAAAACAGATAAATTAGCCACATGTGGTGGTGCATGCCTATAGTCCTAGCTACTTGAGAGGCTAAGCCAGGAAGATTGCTTGAGCCTGGGAGTTGGAGGTTGCAGTGAGCTATTATCACTCCACTGTACTCCAGTCTGGGCAATGGTGCAAGACCCTGTCTCACCAAAAAAAAAAGTCAGTACTGAATTTCAGTATTATATGTACATTGGATATTCCCTCTGAAAAGTTTATTTGCCTTTTGACAAGGATTGTGATATTTTTTTCTCCTTGAGTCTGAATTGAGGCAATATAACCTTTCCTTGTTTTATTTTTCTTTAAAAGAATCCATCTCTTGCTCAAGTGAAAATTGAAGAAGCAAAGCGAGAATTAGTAAGTAGTTCCTGGTTTTTTTCTTCAGATTTTTTTAAAAAGAAATAAAATAAATGCTGATATAGCTAAAGCCCCCTTTGTCCTTCTTTATTTTCTCCTCAGAAGTAAACTGCAGTCCCAGAGTTGCTGTTTATCATTCCCATGCATCTTTTAATACTTTTTTGTCAGTGTGTGTGTATTTTTTTTTTTTCCATTAAAAAATACATAGCAGCAGTGTTACAGCTCGTATGGAATTTCTCTAGCAGTTTTTCTGGTCCTCACCAGAAGACCTCCCCAATCCCCCAAAACATAGTGGTAGTTTATGCCTTTTAAAATTTTGCATACATTTTCATAGTGGAAAAGGGGTGCTGAGAGATATAGAATATTTTAGGCAAAAAGAATTAGTAAAGTCATAAGACTGAAAAATGGAAGACATATCCAAGCTGTGGTAAGTAATGAGGTCCCGGCTGCTTAGGAGCAAGCAACGTAAGACAGGCTTGAACAAGGTCAATTGGTTTATGACATAAAGGGCCTCCAGTGTGAAGAGGGTTGAACTTAGAGGCTGTAGAGACCACTGAAAGTTGCTGTGTGTTTCCTTGTTTTTTAAACTCTAGAGAAATGTGATGAAAGCTATGCCTTTTGATCAGGCTAGTGCTTTAGGAAGATTATTCTGTAACTAGTGTATAGGGTGAATCGGGAGAGGGAGAAAGAAAACTGCAGAAACCAGTTGGCCTATTTAGGCCAGACAAGAAGTATTAACAGTGGTGATGAAAATGGAAAAGAGGTGATATGAGAGACATTGTGGAAGTACTTGCTTTAGGAGTAAAGGTCAGAAAAATCTATTCATGTATCATTACAGATCTAAAGGTTTCTTCCTTTTCCTTCTGATATTTATTAGAATTAATTAGGAATCTGAAAACTTTCTGGGGAGGGTTTGGGGAAAATAGAAGGGGAGTAGAAAAACAAGGGAATGTCTGAAAGCGTATTTGATATTCATAATAGGATTTTTAAAAATTACTGTTATAATGTTTTTCAGTTTTGCTTCCCTTATTTTAAATAACATTAAAAGTTAAAACATCTTTTTTATGGTACTTCTTTATTCCTCTAGGATTCCATTGAAGCTGAACTTACAAAGAAAGTGGATATGATGGAACTGTGACCAGAGCCAAAGTAAACAACCTTCTCCCCAACAAAGTAAATTTAATAGGACTTTACAGAATTTTTTCCCTTTATCATTTCTTAATAATGTAATTTCTGTGTTCTTAGTTGAGATGGTAATGTCATTATTGATGGAATAATGGTTTCTTGTTGTATATTGCATTTTTGTGCCAAATATAAAGTTTTCATATTGAAAAACCCTCTTCTCTTACTGGGTGGTTTTCTGTGTGCCTGGTGGTTAAGAATCCTTCAGGACTCTGTTAGGTGTACGACAGTTGTCATGCACGTGCTCATTGGTTCAGCTACAGTGGAAAGGAAAGGTCCTGCCACTCCAGTTATGTTTCTCCCACTCTCTTCCTTTTCCAGGGGTTTGCTGCCATTTTTTCTGATCAGCTCACCTGCCTACCTCTAAATGTTAATATATGCAGGAATTTAGTTTATGAAAAAAAATGACCTTTATCAGTAGTAGAAAGATGGATAATTCAACACTTGGTACTAGATTTATGCTTTATACCTTATGTTGCAATAATTCAAAGAATCAAAGATTTAAATATAAAAAATTTAAAAATAAAGGTGCTAGAACAAATCATAGAGGAGTTTTAATGTTTTGATTTTTAAATAATCATAGAGTTAGAAATATATGACCAAGCCCAGGAGCCATAAATGAAGTGATTTAAATATTTTGAAATATTAAGAATACCTGCATGGCAAAATCTTTCATAAGTAAAATCAATGGACATGACATATGCAATACAGGGAGGAGGAAAGAGATTTTTCCACTATATACCTTTTTTTACTTTTTTAAGTTTTGTACCATGTAATTAAAAATCAATCCATTTTTAAAATATCTAAACTCCATTAAAAATTTCTCTCCTCTCCTTTCCCTTGCTCGCAGCTAAGAAACACATTTGTGTTTCCTTTTGGAGACTGTCCATATCCTTTAGCCATTATGTATTAGATTCTCATCTGTTTCTTAACTTATTTAAGCTCCTTGAGTATTAGCTAAATTAACCTTTTGTGATTTGAGTTGCAAATGTTTTCCCAAGTTTGTCATTTGGAAAGCATTTACCGTGTTTTCTGTAAGGCAATTGGTAGATTGATTGTGGAAATGACCACAGTAATTCCTCCTATCCCTGTGCACTCACCCCTTTGCAACAGGACTTTGCTACTTCTCCCATCAAGAGGCAGAGTCTGTATCTTCACCTCTTGTAAGAGAGCTTGGCCCTATGACTTGTTTTGACCAAGGAGACAGCATCAAATGTGGTAAAAACTGCTTGTGGGCTGGGCGCAGTGGCTCACGCCTGTAAATCCTAGCGCTCTGGGAGGCCAAGGTGGGAGGATGGCTTGAAGTCAGGAGTTTGAGACCAGCCTGAGCAAGAGCGAGACCCTGTCTCTACTAAAAATAGAAATTAATTGGCCAACTAAAAATATATATATATATATATAAAAAATTAGCCAGGCATGGTGGTGCATGCCTGTAGTCCCAGCTACTTGGGAGGCTGAG
>CAUYRT010089749.1:0-18268 GCA_963574885.1 Lepilemur ruficaudatus
GCCTGTAATCCTAGCACTCTGGGAGGCCGAGGCGGGAGGATCACTCAAGGTCAGGAGTTTGAAACCAGCCTGAGCAAGAGCGAGACCCGGTCTCTACTAAAAATAGAAAGAAATTAATTGGCCAACTAAAAATATATAGAAAAAATTAGCCGGGCACCACGGTGCATGCCTGTAGCCCCAGCTACTTGGGAGGCTGAGGCAGAAGGATCACTTGAGCCCAGGAGTTTGAGGTTGCTGTGAGCTAGGCTGACGCCACGGCACTCTAGCCCGTGCAACAGAGTGAGACTCTGTCTCAAAAAACAAAACAAAAAAAAACAAAACAAACTTGGACCTATTTCCATGTCAGAATGGATCCATAAGAACTGTCCAGTAGAAATATAACTAGAGCCACAAATGTGAGCCACCGATGTAATTTGTTAGAGTTCTAGGAGCCACATCAAAAAGAAACAGGTGAAATTATCATTTCAAGACATATAAAATAACAGCATATATCCAAAATATCATTTCAACATGTCATCATTAGTTTAAAAATTAGTGAAATTTTACATTCTGTTCTTTGTACTAAGTTTTCAACATCAGGGTTTTTTGTTTTTGTTTTTCCTTTTCATTGTCTTTTGCCCTGGCTGCTGCCATAGGCAGACAGAGGGATAGCAGATTAAAAAATAAAGCTTTTAATATTGAATTTTCAGCACCTCTCAATTTGGACCAGCCACATTTTAAGTGCTCAATAGTCACAAGAGGCTGGCAGCTTCCATGCTGGAGAGCGTAGGTCTGCATCATTCTTGGGCTTCCTGGTATCCCAGTAATTGCTCTTGTTTCCTGAGCACATACTATGTGCCAGCAGTGTGCTGAGCCGTGTTCATCGATTACGTCGTTGCATCATGGTGGTGACCCAGTGGCTAGGATGGTGTCATGTCGATTTTATAGCTCAGCAAACTGAGGCGCTTGCAGAATAAGTAACATTGTGTGGATGTACTGTAATTTATGGACCATTCGTAAGTGATTCAGAGCTGCTGTCTTTTGCCAGGCTGTGTCCTGGGGGAGGCTCCACCCCCCAGTGCACCTTGGTCTGGCATCCCAGGGACACAGGGACAGGCACTCACGTTGTCTACTATTTTTCACCGGTTTTTAGCATCCTGAGTGTACTTTTTTCTTCATTGCCTCACTCTTAGCAGTGAGATGTCGTTGTGCCCGGTGGCTGTAGCCCGGCTTCGTTTTGTCTCTATTAGGGACGGTCTTCAAGAGAAACTGTGTGTGTCAATTTCATTTTCTCCCTCAGGGCTCTCTTTAACTCAGACACGGCCTGGCTCATATTCATTGGTAAGGGACGCTCTCAAGAGCCCAGACTCCCAGCAGCTCCACGTGGCAGGAAACCCACTTAACGTGCTTGCTGAAGTTTATTTACCAAAAGCAGCAGAAACTGCACCAGCGCAGAGTCACATGCAGCTTCTACTTAAAGCTTAATTCATCAGCAGATCCCTGAGCTGAAGCTGCTTCCAGGTTGGCGAATGAGCTGGAAAAGGGCAGCCTGGCTTGGGAACAGGCCTGGGCAGCAGGTCCTTCCCTACCAGCCTGGCTTCCAGGTCACCTTTGGCTTTGAATGGAGTAGCAGGAGTCTCAGTCCAGCCAGCCCCAGGCCTGGGGGGTCCTGGGTTTCCCAGTGAAGTGGGGCTGGCTTCATTCAACAGCTGGAGCCCCTGTGTGCTAGGTGCTGCCCAGAGCTGGGGACACCGCAGGCAGTAAGACACACGAGGCTCTTGATGTCATGGCACTGCCAGACAATAAACACATAACAAATTAGACCTCTAAATGGGATGGCCTGTGCTGGTGAACACTAGGGTTGTCTGCGATCTCTGGGAACCTGTGATAAATGCTCAGAGCACACAAGGGGCAGGGAAGGCTTCTCTGAGAAAGCCGGAGACCACTGAGGAAAGCACAGGGAAGAGGGAGTACAGAGATCCAGGAGGGTGAACAGAAGGTTATCATCTAGGTGCAGTCAGGGAGGGCTTCCCTAAGGCAGTGCCATTTTTATGGTGAGCCCTGAAGCACGAATAGTTGGTTGCTGGAGGAGAAAAACATCCCATGCAGAGGGAACAGTCCTTGCAAAAACCCTAGGGAGATGAAGCAGGTGGTTCTTGGGATGGAGAGAGGAGCAGCTGGTAGAGGGGGAGCAGCGAGTGGGGCACCTGTTCTGCTGGGACTTCGCACGGCCTTCCCCAGCATTGAGGAGCCCTGGAGGACACACTTTGCGATTGGTTGGCAAGTGAGTTACCATTTCCAGTGCTTCTGGGGTTTTCTGTCCAACCAGCATTTTTTTTTGTTCCTGTCTGTTTCTGGATTGAACTTCCTCTTTTGGGGGAAGTTTCGGGGGGGGGGTCTCTGGAAGCAGCTTCGTGATGGCAGGGAGAGAGAGATGTGTATCCCTGGGATCCCATGATTTATGAGAGAGGGGAGCTCAGGGGCCCCCACATGGCTGAGCACTGGTGCCCACCCAGGGGGAAATTCTTGGCCAGGCTCTTCCAGAATCCCATTTGGCTCTTGAGCTGGGACATGGGACACAGGGTGGGTCTGGCCCACAGATGGGGTTAGTGGCCTCGATGGAAGGAAACGAAGACAGCCAGCACTTTCCCACACCCGGCATCTTTGCTTGAGTGAGCAGAGGCTGATGTTCAAGAAAGCACCTGGGACTTTCAACCACGTGTGGATTGTTAGCCCAGGGGTGCAGACTGGTGGCCGAGAGGCAGAATCTAGCACTCTCATCTCATTGGCTCAGTCCATGTGAGTTTTGGAAATGGAGAGTTTTCTTGGAAAAATCTGAGTTTCTTGTTTATTTAAAAAAAAAAATGAGCCTTGGGCCAGGCAGGTTGGCTCATGCCTGTAATCCTAGTACTCTGGGAAGCCGAGGTGGGAGGATTGATTGAGCTTAGGAGTTCAAGACCAGTCTGAGCAAGAGCGAGACCCCATCTCTAAAAAAGAAAGAAAAAACAAATGAGCCAGGCCTGGTGGTTCATGCCAGTAATCCCCAGCTACTCAGGATGCTGAGGTGGGAGGATCTCCTGAGACCAAGATGCCAAGGCCAGCCTGGGCAACAAATGAGACCCTGTCTCTAAAAACAAAACGGGCAGTTTAGCGAGAACAGGTCCGTGGTCCCTAGTGTGGCCCCGTTTGCCACAGTCTTCTTGCCTGCTGCTCTCTGGTACTCAAGCTAGTGTCAGTGACCATTTGTCCTTGAGCTTGAACTTTTGATTTTTCTATAGTCAGAGTAAGAGGAAAGGGAAATCTTTCTCCAAGGCATGTGCCTGGACAAAAATAGGAAAACATAAATCAGCCAAAGGTGGCCTTGAGTTTCAAGAAAAATATGGGAGAAGCTGTCTCCGTGTGGAAACTAAGAATATTCTATTGTGTCCAACCTGCAAGCACCATGTGCCCCTGGGGAACCTCCTGGCTGGTGCCCTGGGCATTCAGGTTCGGGATATGGGATTAGAAGTCTGCGGAGGGGCTCCGGGGCAGGGTCTGCTGTTTCAAAGACTTATTTTTTGACTCTTTACGGCCAACCTGCTGTGTGGCTGGCATCACACCGGGCACTGGGTGAGGCCAGCGAGATAGACCTGGTGCCTGTCCTCAGGGACCAGTGCAGCCAGGGAGGGAGGTGAGCAGGCTACTAACTGATCAGATGGAGGGACTCACTGAGGACAGATGCTGGGCAGAGGACACCAAAGGGGCTTTGATAGAAGCAGAAGGGGGCATGAGAAGGCCTGGCGAGATCAGCAGCCCGTGCACGGCCCATGGGGGATAATGAGGACCTGGGTAGTGCCCGAGAGCATGGGCCTTGGTGATCATGGTGGGGTGAGGCAGGGCCACAGGGCCTGGGGGCCATGAAGATGGGCTGGATTCTGTTCTAGGGTCATGGATAAAGGACAGGATCCGATTTACAGACTTGGGGCTGTGGTACCGGAAGGTGTCGGGGCTGGAGCGGCAGCAGGGAGACCAGAGAGGGCTGCCGAGGCCGGACGCCCTGTGCCAGAACCTCAGGGGTGTGGGGAGCCAAGGCCAAGGTGGGTGCTTGCAGAGGGCAGCCTTTCTCAGAAGCAGCTCCTAACTTTGTACCCTCAGCGCTGCCCGGCAGTGGAATGAGCCGTCCTCGGGGCTCTGGTAGCCGTTTGTCACGGTTACACTCTTGCTTTGGTGAGGGTCCCCAGGCAGGCTGACCCTCAGCACTGACGAGAAACTTTAAAACAAACAAGTTCCCAAAGATTGGAGACACCCCCGGTGCCCATCAGCATGGGCGTCCCGCAAGCCGTGCTGCCTCTCACGAGGGGCGCGCACATGCTGAGACTCGCGCTGACGACCTCTGTACGTAAAAACAGAAGGCAGAAAATATGTATTTTCATGCATCTATAAACAGACTAAGTCAGTCTCTAGGGGTGGGGTACAGCCATGGCTGAGAGCACTGATACAGGGTGTAGCTCCCAAACTTTGCATAC
The DNA here is from genome assembly GCA_963574885.1 of Lepilemur ruficaudatus. Taxonomy (NCBI): domain Eukaryota; kingdom Metazoa; phylum Chordata; class Mammalia; order Primates; family Lepilemuridae; genus Lepilemur; species Lepilemur ruficaudatus. The sequence continues at coordinate 4,485 of CAUYRT010089749.1, forward strand.
TTGGGCATCATTCAGGGATCTTTAAAAAAAAATGCTGCTCTCTGGCTCCCACCCCTGGGCCATCTGATTTCATTGGTGTGAGTTTTAACGCAGGAGAGTTTTAAGCCTGAGGGTGACCAGTCTGATTGATAGGTTGGAAAATCCCTTTGGCGATCGGAGGAGAATTAATAATTGGGGGATCCTGGGAGAGGGGCCTGGGCCAGGGGATTTGGACTTCTAAACACCCCTCAGGTGATTCCGATGGCGGGGCCTGGTTGGGGCTGCCCGCCACTCTGGCCCGGTGCCGGCAGGGGGTGCAGGCTCGCGTCTGTGCAAGTGGGATCTGCCCCAGCGTCCAGAGTGCCCCGCTTCCAGCATCAGCCCCGTGCGGCAGAGGCCCCCGCTGGCCTGCTTGCCACGGTGTCCTCACTGGCTGGTGCCTGTAGGTTGAAGAAACATCCCTTACGGGCTTGTGAACCCCCGGCGCCCTGCCTGGGTCAGACAGTCTGCCAGGTGGGAGGACATGGGCTCTGGAGCCTCCGGCCTGGGTGCAGGTCAGGCCCCGCGTCCCCCATGCCTTGTCTTGTCATTCCACGCTGGGGACTCCATGAGGGGTCTGGGAACCTCAGCTGCGATCATTCGCTCATTCACTGCACAGGCATTTATTGGGCATGTGCTAGGTGCAGACACCGTGCCCGGTGCTGGGAGATGAGAGGGCATGAGAGGCACCCCTGGCTTCAGGGGCTCACAGTTGGGGTGACCACACTCACACAAGTAACAGTTCTAAGCCGTGTTTGGAAGTGGGCAGTTTCAGCCTCCATTTGGGCTAAAGATCAGGAATTTTCACTCACCAGGCCCAGAAGTCCAGTGTAGACCTAGAAGTGCAGTGTTCCCTCTTTGCTCCTACATGTTGGGCCAGGCACAGACTCCACTCAGGCTTTGCAAAACCCAGTTGCTGAGTGCATGGTCTGAATGAACCACCAGTTCTCTTAAGCTGTCTTAGGGTCTGAATTTATCCCTTTGCTGCAGCTGTGGTGGGAAATATGGCTTGTGGTTCTTTTTCACTTTTTCTTTTTTAGAAACAGAGTCTCACTCTGTTGCCCAGGCTGGAGTGCAGTGGCATTGTCATAGCTCACTGCAGCCTCAAATTCCTAGGCTCAAGCAATCCACTAGCCTCAGCCTCCCAAGGTGCTGGGATGACAGGAGTGAGCCACTGCACCTGGCCTTGTGGTTCTTTTAAAGTAAGTTAGAGTTGGTTGTGTTTTTTATTTATTTATTTTTAAATTAGAGACGGGCTCTCGTTCTTGGTCAGGCTGGTCTCGAACTCCTAACCTCAAGCAATCCTACCCCCCTGGCCACCCAGGGTGCTAGGATTACAGGTGTGAGCCACCACACCCAGCCTGGTTGTATTTTTTAAAGTTTTGTTTGAAAAATTAAAAATGTGTGCACATGTTACAAATCCAAAAGGCCTGGTGGCCGTGGAGTGGTGGGTGAGCCTCCTCCCACCCTGTTCCTCAGGCCTCTGGTCCTCTTTGCAGAGGCCGCTGCTGCTCATTGCCTGTGTCCCCCTTCCAGGCAGGTGGGACAGGTACTTCCTCACCTCCCCCTGACTCCCCTCTTCTGCATTATGCTTTTTGCTCTCAACATGTCTTGGAGATCTTTCCATGTGAGTGCACACAGAGCTGCCTGACTATTTTTAGCAGTTAGAATTTCATTGTCTGTCTGAATTATAATTGGGGTAAGCATTCCTCTACTGATGGACATCTGAGTTATGTGGAGTCTTTTGCTGTCACAAAGGGTGCTGCAGTGAATGCCTCTGTACGTACATCATTTTGCATTTATGCAAATATGTAGGGTAAATACCTAGCAGGGGAATTACTGAGTCTAAGGACACATGGGTTTTAAATTTTGGCCACTGTTGCCACATTAAGCTTGCTGGAAATCAGGGTCAGGGTGCGTGTAGAGCAGAGTGGTCAGCCCTTTCTGGACACTCAAATCTCAAGGTGAATAGTCCCTTTGAGACCAGCATGGGAACCCTGTCCGGCTTTGGTGGTCTGGGAGGAGTGAGTCCCCCAGCCTTCTCTTTGGGCAATGGATTATCTGACTTGCCGGCTCCTTCCTGGTTTGCAATGCAAACCCAAGGCTGTCCAGAGGATCACCGATCTGCTCCCCGGCTCCCGGGACTTTTCAACCTTCATTTCATCCGTCCCATCCTGTGCACGGCGATGAGACTCAGGCTGCTTTCTCTGCCTGGGCTGAGTGGACCTTGTGGTTTCTAGGAAGATTCTTCAGTGTTTTGGGGTGTACGTGTTTAAACAGCGTTATTGAGATATAATTCACGTACATACAGTTCACTCATTTAAAGTGTACAGTTTAACAGCTTTTAGTACATTCACAGATTTGTGCAGCATCAACTACAATCAATTTTAGAACATGTTCATTATCCTGAAAGGAAGCCCTGCACCCCATAGCTCCCACTCCCCAAACCCACCACTAATCTGTTTGACTTAATACATTTGTGTTTTAAAGACACAGATTGGCCAGAGGCTTGAAGGCCACATTCAGCCATAGACAGGCTTATTTGGCCATCATAGTATTTTAATTTAATTTAAATTTAAATTTATTTATTTTTGAGACAGAGTCTCACTCTGCCACTGGGGCTAGAGTGCAGTGGTGTGATCATAGTTCACTGCATCCCCAAACTCCTGGGCTCAAGCAATCCTCCTGCCTCAGCCTCCTGAGTATCTAGAACTACAGTCGTGTGTTACCACGCCCAGCTAATTTTTTTTTTTGGTAGATACAGGGTCTCACGATGTTGCTCAGGCTGGTCTCGAATGCCTGGGCTCAAGCAATCCTCCTGCCTCAGCCTCCCAAAGTGCTGGGTTTACAGATGCACCAGCCTGTCATAGTATTTCTAAATTTATTAGGCTAGTATTGAACATTTTCAAATTGGGAGAATTTGCATAAATGTCGGGATCACTGTTTGTCTCGATCAAAGCAGGGTTGGCACGTTCCTGCCTGGCACAAGCTGGGGCCAAGCAGCAGCCACCCTCTTTAGCTGGGGGGTAGGCTCTCCTGTTTGCCACAGTCCCCACCCCTCTCTGCCATCTCCCCGACCTGGAGGCTGAGCATCAGCTGCCATTTGTTATCCTGCTTCTGCTGCTATTTTTCTTAGAGTTGCAGAAAAGTAAAATCTCTCTATCGAAAGTAGGAAACTGAAAGTAAGCAGAGAACAGAGAAGAGCCTTAAGCACGGCCCACTTCATGACCTGCGTGGCTTCTGTGTCCCTGTGAGTTTGGAGACCCTAGAAAGGGCCCAATGACAGTCGTCTCTTGTATGGAGACTTCCTCTCGCTGGGAGTAACCCAGAGAAGTTGCTCGGTTGACCTCCTTAGCTTTCGTCCTGGGACAGAGAGAGTCTGAGGATTGTTTCCCCCCCAGCTTTCAAATAGGGAAATGGAGGCACAGAGATGGCTGGAGGTGTAGTTGAGACCACACAGCATAAGGTGCAAGGTTGAGACTAAAGAGCAGCCCAGGCTGCTGTTCTCAGGCTGTAGCTGGTCCAGGGAGCATGACCTCCTCCTTCCCTGAGGCTCTTCCTTCCCTCCCTTCCTCCTTCCTTTCTTTCCTGCAGCGAATAGTCAAGGAGCCACTGCGTCGTCGATTACCTGTTGCTGGGTAACAAACCACCCCGAACCTCAGCAGCTTGAAACAGCTGCCAATTTGGGCTCACTCAGGGGTTGCCTTCAGCCAGGGGGTGGGCTGCCCTGGCGGGTCCGGCGTGGCCTTGCTCGTCCGTCTGGCAGTTGGTGCTGGGGCATCTCAGGTCTCCCCAGCATGGCCTCTCGATCTCCAGGGCCTCTCTCGACATGTGGCCTCCACAGCAAAATCGCCTGGACTTCTTCACATGGCTGCTGGCTTCTGAGAGGGTGAATCAGAAGCCACAGGCCCCCTTGAGGCCCAGACGGGAAGTCACGGAGCGTTGCTCCTACCACATCCTATGGGTCAGAGCAAGTCGCCGGCCAGCCCAGATTCAGGGTGGGGAGGAGTGGAGCCCGCCTCTTCGTGGGCGGAGTGGCAAAGTCATTGCCAAAGGCCATGCGGGATGGGAGGGCGCGAGGGCCATCTTCAGAAACATAAGCACCTACTGTGTGCCAGGCACTATTCCAGGATCTGGGAACAGACAGGTGAATGAAAGAGACTAAGTCCTGTGCCCTCCCTAGCTTTCACTCTGGTAGGGGAAGATGACAGGAAACAAGATTAGAAAAATGCATGGTGTGTGAGATGGCGATAAATTCCAAAGAGAAAAATACATCAGGGCAGGAGGCCTGAGAGCGGGGGAGCCACGGGGTCAGGGAAAGCCTCGCTGAGAAGAAACAGGGGGAGCCAGGGCTGGAAGGGAGTGAGGGCGCGGCGGGCTCACGGCCCTGCAGCAAGGCCGGCGTGGCTGGCGGAGCGGGAGCAGCGGCAGCGAGGTCAGGGCTGGAGGCTGGAGGCCTCCGTCACGGGTTTATGGAGTAGCGTGGAAGGGGAGAGGGTTTTTTTTTTGAAAAATGGACATGTAATTCACAAAACATAAACTTCACTGTTTTAAAGTAGACAATTCAGCGGTTTTTAGTATATTTGCTGTGCTGTGTAGACACCACCATGATCTAATTCCAGAACGTTTTCACCACTCGAATAAGAAACCCCGTAAGGATTAGCGGTTGCTCCTTACTCGTACCCGGGCCACGGCAGAGGCAGCCACCGCTCTGCTCTCTGTTTCTGCGGATTCGCGTCTCTGGGCCCTTCATGTAAATGGAACTGTGTGCCACACGACCTTCGTGTCTGGCTGCTTCCACTTGACGGGTTTTCAAGGATCATCCGTGTGGTAGCATGTACCGGTACTTCATCCCTTTCCGCTGACGAATGATATCCCGTCCTACGGACAGATCCCATTTCGCTTGTTCGTTCACCAGGTGATGGACATTGGATTGTTTCTCTGTTTTTCTGGCTGTTATGAATGATGTACAGGTTTTTGTAAGAGCATATATTTTCTTTTGGGTATATCGCTTGGTCATGGGGTTCCTTCTGGGAACTACCAGACTGGTTTCCAAAGTGGCCGCACAATTTTACGTTTCCACCAGCAGCGTGTGAGTGTTCCAGCTGCTCTGCGTCCTACCAACCCTAACCACTTTCCATTTCTGCGATTGCAGCCATCCTCGTGGGTGTGAAGCAGTACAGCGGAGCATTTTGAGCAGGGAAGGCTTTGGTTTTAACCGAGTCCTTCCGAGGAGTAGGCTGAAGAGGTGCAGAATGGGAAGCAAGGGACCAGCGATCAGGCTACTGCAACAGTCCCAGCGAGAGCAGATGGTGCCCTGTACCAGAGTGGTGGCGCAGGAGATGGGGAGAAGCAGTCAGATTGGGGTAGGGACATTGTGAATACAGGACCGAGAGGATTTGCTGGCAGACTGGATGGGATGGGAGAGAGAGAGAAAGAACAGTCAAGTGTGCTCTGAAGTATTTGGCTTAAGCAGCTGGACAATGGAGTTTCCATTTGTTGAGTTGGAAAAGCTCATGGCTAGAGGAGCTTTCTGTGTTTCTTGTGCCAGTCACTTGGCAGGCAGGGTCAGCCCGCATCAGTTTTTTGGCACGCCCTGCTGGGAAGCTTGGGCTGGCACTTTGGGAGAAGGGGAGGTGCAGGGGAAGAAGGCAGAACCATATGATTTACACGTGTTAAAAAAAAAACAAAACCCACTTGCCGTCTCTGCCGGTCGTTCCCTGAATGTCACTTAAAGCAACCTTTTCCCTTTTTCCCCTCCGCGTGGAGCCGTTTATGTCCAGGGAGTTGCAAAGGACAGCGAGAGCATTCATTTTGCTCCTAGGCTGGGGCCCGTGGGTTGCAGCCTGCGGGACTCTCATTTCTGAGGCCACTTAGGGGATTATCTTGAGAGAAAATTGTCCCACGAACGATTTGTGGGCATGGTGGGCTGGCTAATCCAAAGCGCCTTCCTGTTGGTTGGGAATGTCTTGCTCTCATTTCTCCCTTTGCTGCCCAAACAGTCAGCAAATGCATGCTTTCCTCCTTCCTGCTTTTGGGCACTGCCCTAGGTCCCAGGGGGTGAGGTGGGGGGAGACACTATACCTGACAGGCAGCAGTAAAGGGGACACATTCCTCCCCTCCCTCAAAGAGCATCTTATCTTGGTGGTCACAGACTTCAGTGCTGGAGTCAGATTGCTCAGGGTCAAATTCTGGCTTCCATATTTCTTAGCTGTGTGACCTTGAGCAAGTGGCTTAACATCTCTGATCCTCTGTTTCTCGATTTGTAAAAGGGAGGAATAGTGGCACCTACTGTATAGGGTTCTTGTGAGAATCAAAGGAGCTAATCCATGTGTAGTGATTAGCCGTGGTTTTTGTTATCCAGTGAGAGGGATCCACAGAGCAACCCTTTCTCACGAGCCTTCTGTGTGTCAGCACTCGGCTGAATGACTTAGCCACGTTTATCATGGCGGGTTTACCTTCTAACCACTCTGCCGCGTGGGTGTGATGGCTCCTGTCCCAGGTGAGCCGGCAGCAGTGGAATGCAGAAGTTAAGCTGTTGGTCGCACAGCTGGCAGAGGGGATGATGGGGTTTGCACCCAGGACTGACGTGAACGTGCCAGTGTAGAGTGAGATGTGCCTCCGACACGCAAAGAGAATGTCTTGGGAAGGAGGCGTCCCACCCAGTGCGGCGGTGGCTTTGGTGGTGGCGGTGCACACTTTGCTTTCCTGAGCAGGTCTGTGTCTAGACTGGGGTCTGGGTTGTCTACACCGTGCTCCCAGGGACTCTCTGTCACCCCTCGGTCCCCCCTTTTCTCGTGCTTTCCTCTGGATCAGAAGGAGCAACTGACCTCCCCCTTCTCCCACCTCAGTGACCTCGGCGCCATCTTTCTCCCTTAGCGCCATAATGACGTTTTTTAAACCACAGGTTTGCTTTTGGGAGATGGGGGGGTCTCTTTCGTGTTTCCTAGTCTTGCCTCCACCATCCCCCACTGAGGTGCAGAAATAGTCCCAGCTGTGAGATGAAGGTTCCTGAGTTTAAAATTGCAACTTGGTGCTATTTATACTCCAGCCCGAAAGATGGTTTTGTGTGTGTGTGCGTGTGTGCAGGCGTTTATTTTGTTGTGGTATTGATGGCTCATGCTGGAAGAGGCAGGCACTGGCGCTGTGTAAACATTTCCCTGGGGACAAGTGGGTGGTGAGGGAGTCTTCAGGTGCGGGGGGTGGGGACGAGGCCACCCCTCCTTGGAGCAGAACCACGCAGCCTGGTGAGCCAGAGAAAGGGGTTCATGTTCTGGGTGAACTTTATTTCTGGATGCCTGGCAATTACAACAGCAACAACAAGAACTGGTATTTTGTAAGTCGTGAACGTAATATATACTCGAGGGGGGAAAAAGCTCAAACTGATTTTTACACGAGGGAATAAAGCGGGACCTGTACCCCTGCAGGCCCTCTCAGTGTTCACAATTGGCTCGGCCCATGGAGTGCTAAAGATTTTCTTTTTTGACTGTGTGCCAATATTTTAAAATTGGGACATTTCCCATCAAATTAGAATTTCTGACTTCTCTTGGAAGATGGAAAGATCTAGCAGTCCTGGGCCGGTGTTTACTGATGGTGGCTAGTGGCTAGCAGCTCTAGAACTAGACAGGCACCTCTCAGACGACCACAAGCTCCGATGACCTGTTTCATTCATTTATGTCACTGCCTGCCCCTTCAAATAGCATAAAATGTTTAAGTCCCCGTTGTCAGAGCCCATTCCCCATCCCTACTCCCCAGGGCGACGAAAGCACTATTATTGATAGGGTTTCCCAAGAAACTATAGCATGCCCAGTTAAATCTGAATTTCAGGTAAACAACAAATAATGTTTAGTATAAGCATGTCTCACCAGGTATGGTGGCTCACACCTCCAATCCAGCTACTTGGGAGGCTGAGACAGGAAGATTGCATGAGCCCAGCCTGGGCAACAGAGCAAGACCCCATCTCTTAAAAAAAAAAAGCATGTCCTTTAACTGTTAACAGTTGGGCACATTATCATTCCAGGCCATTCTCTGTTGAACTGTGTACGTTTTTGTGTGTGGTTACAAAGATAGATTTGTAACCAACACCGTCGGCACTTTCCTTTTCCTCCCCAGGTGCCACTCGGGGCACGTTTCGGAGTTTATCGGAGCAGGCTCTGAGGCCGTGGACTCCAGCCGACGTTAGAATCCTGGCCCCATCCCTTGTTAGCTGTGTGACCTCGAGCAGCTTACTTCACCTCTCTGAGCCTCAGTTTGCTCCTCTGTACAGTGGGGAGGATAGGGTAGCTTTGTTACTTCTAGTTAGCATTTACGGGTCTCATCTCTTCTGAGAGCCGCGTAGAGTGGGTTGTCTGCGTTGGCTTTAACCAGCCCTCCATGGATGGGAGTCGGCACTGCTGCCAGCGTATTGCTACTTCAGACCAGGCTGCGGAAAGGGGTCTAGAAGGAACTGGGCACATAATCCTAAGACTTAGTTTGCTTTAAAAAAAAAAAATCAAGGGTGTTTGTCTCCCTGGAAACCACTTGCTAATCTCTGGGATATCGTCTCTCTTTCAGGCAAAGGAGGTGGAGGAGACCATCGAGGGGATGCTCCTGAGGCTGGAAGAGTTTTGCAGCCTGGCTGACATGGTGAGCACCTGCCCCGGGGCGTGGACTAGGCCAAGGCCCGGCTTCAGGGCCTGGTGGATTTTTCTGGGGACGCCATTTTGGTGGTGATTTAGCAACCAGAAGGGATGGGGCCGCGGCCAGCGGTGAGAGGAAAGCCACACACGCGCGCGCGCTCTCTCTCTGACTCTCTCCCTCACTCTCTGTCTGGCGCACACCGTCGCTCTCTCAACCCCAGGTGCCTCCTGAGGCAGCCATCTTGCTCTCGTCCTTCCCCTGAGAAGGTTTCATTCCGCAGAGGAGCCAGGCGCGGGCCACAAGGTGGCACTCTCGGCCCCGATGCGGGGCGCCGTTCGGTGGGGATGCTGAGACTATATTTAACTTTCCTCGGCCCTGCGCAGTTCGCTGTGCAAACATGGAGACAGCCAGGAAATGGCTTCAGGCCTGCGAGGACTAGGAGGAGCCTCTTGCCCGGGCCACAGCTCGTGGTGGGGCTGGGCATCAAGTTCCTTCCTGAATCCTTTTGTTCTCCTCGCTTTTGCCTCCTGCCCTGTTTTGTTGGCTCAGATCCCCATGGCCGGGCGGGGAAGAAGATGGGAGACAATGCCTTAGGCCTGGAAGACAAAGCCTCTACTCCAAAGCCTCTAAGAAGTCGCCTCTAGATCCTCCTGTCCCCGGGGCTGTTTAGCCAGGTGTGGAGCCCCTAGGAGCAGTGATGGAATTTTCTAGACGTTCCCAAGCTTATTAGAGGCAAACCAGCAACCCAGGTTTGAGGCTCCTGCCAGGAGGCCCAGAGTATAGAGCTCCATGCAGCACGCAGGCCCCTGGCCGCCAGGGCCCAGCGGGTGGATTCACACCCCTGCCGAGAACAGTGTCCGGCGCCTGAGAGGCACTTGTGAGAGTCCGAGGGAGTAACAGTAACGACAGCCCCAGGCGTTTGTCGAGCACCCACCTTGCGCCAGGCTCTGTGCGACACATCGCGACAGAGCGGGCGCTGTGCTTGTCATCCTTGTGTCCTCCATGGACGTTTGAGGGCCTGCCCCGGGCCACAGCCTGGGGCACTGCAGTGAGTGAGACGGACACGTTCCCAAGAGGACCTGTGTGTTTTTTCCTCTTTCTAAAGGTCAGCTGTTGGTCCAGGTGGGAGCTAGGTAATAAGACAGGCTTTTAACAGCCTGGGTGGTCCTTTCCTTGTCACCAAACACTGGACACCTCTCATGAAGGGGCCTCATGATGAGCTGGAGGCTGCAGAAAGACTTCGATCTGTCTCTGTCCCCACTGAGCCTCAGGCTCCGGGGAGGCCGCTTTGGGTAGCACTTGCCATTGTGAAGGTGTGTTCCAGGCGCAAAGGGGTCCCAGAGCAGAGGCGCTAACTGCTGCCTGGGAACCCGGGGAGGCTTCGCAGAACAGGTGGTGATTAATTTGGGGCTTGAAGGAGGAATGGGAAGAATTCAACAGATAGGGCGAGAGGGCGTCCAGGCAGAGGGACCAGCCTGTGCAAAGGCAGGAAGGCCAGGACGTGGTGTGGCTGTCACTGTGTGGAGAATGCTGGCCACGGGCGGGGCAGGCAAGTCTGGAAGACGATGTGGACGGGTGCTTCAGGGACACTTTTGTTCCCAAGTCCCACCTCATCCTCCCTGTGGGCGTCCTGTGCAAGGAGACCCTCCCTCCAGCCTGAGAGGAGAGCTCGGGGCAGGTGTCCGTTTGGACAGGCGGAGAGAGGCCCATTCCACCCAGCCCTGGAAAACTGTCACGGCTTTCCTGGTGGGACGTACGTGTCTCTGTCTCCGGGAGACCTAGAATTGCAGGCAGCACCGAGAAGGTCTTCCTGACTTGGAGCCTGGAGATGCTCTCTGCAAAGATTTTTTTTTTTTTTTGAGACAGAGTCTCACTTTGTTGCCCGGGCTAGAGTGAGTGCTGTGGTGTCAGCCTAGCTCACAGCAACCTCAAACTCCTGGGCTCAGGCGATCCTTCTGCCTCAGCCTCCCGAGTAGCTGGGACTACAGGCATGCGCCACCATGCCTGGCTAATTTTTTTCTATATATTTTTAGTTGGCCAATTAATTTCTTTCTATTTTTAATAGAGACGGGGTCTCACTCTTGCTCAGGCTGGTTTCGAACTCCTGACCTTGAGTGGTCCACCCGCCTCAGCCTCCCAAAGTGCTAGGATTATAGGCGTGAGCCACCGTGCCCGGCCTCTCTGCAAAGATTTTAATTCTGAGTCCACACACAAATGACCCATGGGCCCAGTCCTGCATGCAGATATGTTTCTGGAAAAAAACAACAGAGAACATAAGCATTAGCTGTTGACATTTTTAGAATTTCATGCAAAAAAAATCTGGATTTCTGGCTTTTCTCAGAAAAACGAAGATATGGCCCCCTGGGGTGCTTATTCCTACCTGGCAGGCATCGCCAAGGCACCTGGCTGGCAAGCGGCTGTGCGCTGTGCATCGCCTGTGTGGCCCTCCCGCGTGTCAGAGCTTCACTCCTCCCTGGGGAGCGTCCCCGACGCCACAGCCACCACGTGCTCATGTGGTTTTGATAGTTTGTATTTCCCTGTACTTTTGACCCTACCGAAAGTGGGAAAATAAAGACAGACCAAGAGGGTCCCACGTTCCAAGAAGCAGAAGAGAGCGTGCTTCCTTGTAGAAGCAGAGATCTTTCCATGTGTCTACGTTGATATGATGTACCCAGTCTGCGCTGCAAATGTATGATGCTTCTGGGCCCTGCAGGCATTTGAGTTTGCCGCCCCTTGCAGCTGTGCTCTGTGCCGATGATACTTATGTTATAGAAATCCTCTGGCCCCCTGAATGGTTGGAGCTTGGCTCGCCTGCTATGCCAGTGCCTGCCCTCGCGTCATGGGCACACGGCTGCAGAGAGAGGTGTCTGGTCATCAGTCCTGGCTTGGCAGCTCCTTTGCTCTTTAGAGCTGCTTTAAAATCTAAGGTAGGGGGCAGGTGATGTCACACCATGGACCACTGCCCCTCGGGCCCCTGCCTCAGCCTTCAGAGACGCTGTCTGATCAATTTAGAGGTCTGAGAGAAGCCAGACTCTATGCTTCATGATTTAGAGAGAAGCCACTTCCTTTCTGATACAATCAGGCTGTTAGAAATCAAAGTCCAGCTTCCTGTCTGATGTAGTAATTCTTCCACCAGCTCGGCCGTGATCACTCTCTGTGACTGAAATTGGCTACTCTGTGCTGGGACCTGTTTTGACCCTTGATATGACGCCAATTGTTGGTACTTGGAGCTCTGCTTCTTCCTGCTGTGGGGCCTTGGGCTCATCATTTTACCTCTCTGAATCTTTATCTTCTCTGTAAGATGGAGATCATGGTTCTGATAATCTATTGCTGCATCAAACTCCCCCAAAACTTAGTGGTGTAAACCAGTTTATTCTGTGGGCTAAAGCAGGGCACAGTGGGGACAGCTCTTCTGAGCCACATGTCACCTGCGGGGATGGGATTTCAAGTTGGCTTCTTCATCACTTGTCTGGCACCTGGGCTTGGATGGCTGGTCTAGCTAGGGACTGGTTGGCGTGACTTTCCTCCATGCACTCTCTCCGCGTGGCTGGCTTGGGCTTCCTCATAACATGGCCGTCTGGCCTCCCTGGAGCAATTATTCCAACAGGCAGGAAGTGGAAGCTGCCAGGTCTCCTGCAGCCTGGCTTTGTAATTTGACACAGTGGCACTTCTGTCGTAGTTTATTGGTCAGAGCAGTGACATAGCCTGCTCTTAACCAAGGGGAGAGGACAGGGACCCCCACCTCTTCATGGGAGGAACATAACACACTGCAGATGGTATCCATCTAGCCAAGCATGGTGGCTCACACCTGTAATCCCAGCACCTTGGAAAGCCAAGGCGGGAGGACTGCTTGAGGTCAGGAGTTTGAGACCAGCCTGGGCAAAATAGTGAGACCCTTGTCTCTACAAAAAATTAAAAACAAACAAACAAAAAAAATTGGTATCCATCTCTAAAGAGTTATTGTGAAGAATAGCTGAGGCAAGGTTGCTTTATACCCACTAGAACAGCTGGAATTAAAAACCATCAAAATACCAAGTGTCGGCAAGGATGCAGAGCAACTGAAACACTCATACATTGCCGGTAGAAATACAAAAAGACACAGCCAGTTTGGAAAACCGTTTGGCAGTTTCTTATAAATATGCACTTAACCTGGATCCCAGCAATTCTAATCCTGGGTCATTACCAAAGAGAAACTAAAACAGGTGTCTACACAAAGACTCATACTCAAGTGTTCATAGCAGCCTTGTTCATCGTGCCGCAGGCTGGAAACGACCCGCATGCCCAGCCGCAGTGCAGTGGGTAAATAAGTTGTTGTTCAGTCACACATTGGAACACGACATGATGATGAGGAAGAACGGGCCGCCATACCCCGCAGCAGGGACGCGTCCCACAAACCTGAGGGTGGGGGAGAAGCCAGGCAAGAGAGTACGTCCTCTGTGATTCCGTCAGTCGGAAGTTCAGAAACAGGCTAAACCGATGCACGGTGGCAGAATTCAGGTAGAGGTCGGCTTTGGGAGGGTGTTGTGACGGGGAGGAGGCACGAGGGAGCCCAATGGAGTGATGGAATGTTCTGTGTCGCGGTCTGGGCGGTGGTGACACAGATGCAAACATCTGTACAAACTCGTCAAACTGTCCACTTAGGACCTCACTGCATGTCATTTACACTCAATTAAAAATAATTGCCGGCCGGGCGCGGTGGCTCACGCCTGTAATCCTAGCACTCTGGGAGGCCGAGGCGGGTGGATCGCTCAAGGTCAGGAGTTCGAGACCAGCCTGAGCAAGAGCGAGACCTCGTCTCTACCATAAATGGAAAGAAATTAATTGGCCAACTAAAAAAAAATATATAGAAAAAATTAGCCGGGCAGGGTGGCGCATGCCTGTAGTCCCAGCTACTTGGGAGGCTGAGGCAGAAGGATCGCTTGAGCCCAGGAGTTTGAGGTTGCTGTGAGCTACGATGACGCCACGGCACTCATTCTAGCCTGGGCAACAGAGTGAGACTGTGTCTCAAAAAAAAAAAAATTGCCGAGCACAGTGCCTGCTATGTATTACAGGACCAATAAATGGTAGCTACTAATGTCATCATCGTCATTATCAAAGCCAGAGGGCCGGGGCACTGGTGATGTTGCCACAGTAACTGGATTTGTGAG
>CAUYRT010089751.1:0-13124 GCA_963574885.1 Lepilemur ruficaudatus
GCCACCATGCCCGGCTAATTTTTTCTATACATTTTTAGTTGGCCAATTAATTTCTTTCTATTTTTAGTAGAGATGGAGTCTCACTCTTGCTCAGGCTGGTTTCGAACTCCTGAGCTTCAGCGATCTGCCCGCCTTGGAAACATGGAACTTTTAAAAATTCACATTGTTTTCAGCCTCAACCACCTAAAGAAAGATCTGTGTAATATGAATGATAAAACAAAATTACAAATCAAAATGTACATAGCAGATCATGATCTTAATTTTGTTTAAAATGTTATCAGAGCATATCTTTAGATTATATGACTAGGGATAATTTCAATCTTATTTGTAGTTCCTATTTTCAAAATTGTCCTCAGTAATCATGTGTTAACTATTATAATCAGAAAAATGCACAATAAATGTTAAAATCAAAAATAGTGAATAAATGAAAAGAATTCTCACTCATCTTTAAAAAACTGTCTCAAGTATCCCAGTGCTCCAAGTCTTCTTTGGTGAAGCAAATTGCCTTCCATCTTTCCTCAATCGACCTCAGCTAGAAGCGTGAGTACCAGGTGTCCAAGGAATAGTTGTTCAATGGCTTATTTTTAACACTTGTCATTTCAGGAGAGGAACTGGGTAGATACGGAATTGATGAGGCTCCCTTTGCCTAGTCTGAAAATACAGTGTTCTCTGAAATATATAAAATAAACTATCTTCAAAAACCCTTCCAATCAATTTGGTTAGTACAAAGAAGCCTGTGATTTCAAGGAAGCCTCAACATAGATAAAAGGAAGTTAAGAGTAAAAGGAATACCAGTGAAATTGCATAATTTAAACTCATACAAAGTGATGTTGAGTCAAAAAGAGAATCAGCTAAAGGAAGTTATTTTGGGCCAGTAGAAGGAAATCTTCAAGCCTTAACTTTTTAAAACAACTTTCCATTTGGCTTAGGTGACTTAATTAATCTTATTTTTGTAAGTGTCCTGACAATAAAATGATAATCTGATCATGTCCGACTTCCATCATTTTCTATGGTCACAACAGTTCTGACATTCAAATATAGTTGACATATTCCTTGAAAATCTGAAGTGATTTCTAACAAGCTGGTAAAGCCAGGAATAGAAATAAGCAAACAAAACAGAATAAATTATTAATTATGGTTATTAGTAAATACAGATGTTTAGAAAAATCAAGCAAAAAAGAAGCTGCTATAGTCTCAAGCAGCTTTAGCCTCAATTTCAGCATATTTTTAAACCATTTGATCTCTATAAAAACAATCTTAAAGGAAAATTAGCATTTTAAATCAGAAATCATGAGAACTTGATCCTCCACCTCTCTTTTGTTCGTAAGTATCATCTCATGTAAACTTCTAAAGTCATGATGATGTCTTCGCTCAATAATCTCACAATAGTCAACAATTGCCTATGTAATAATAATAATACATGATATTATTAAGAAGCAAGTGTCAAATCAACCATTTATAATGTGCTGATGTAAATAGGTTGACAAAAAATTATTTATTACAATAGCAGACATTTAAGAACAGTAAAACCTTCACCTTAGTACCGAACCATAAACCACACCTTTATAGTTATAGTATTACATGCAATGTTAAAATAACTGATTCATCAACCTAAATGCCCAGTAATTCATGAGTGGATTAACAAAATGTGGAGAATAATATATATATATATATATATATATATATATATACATAAAAATGATACAGGAATGTGACTCCCAATGCTGGGAACCACTTGAGGTCCAAGTGGCTACTTGGCTTTGTGCCAAGAATTCAGGAAGGAAGAATTCAGGAGTGAGCAGAAAGTATACAGTGAAAGTGAGATTTATTCAGAAACTATAGAAAGCCTACTCCACACACAGAGCAGAGGCAAGTTTTCCCAGCAGAAAAAAACCAGCCCCCTGGTTCCTGTTGCCTTTCTATTTAAGAAATGGCTTAATTATAGACTACACAAGGGGAGAAATACTCAAGGGCAGGGCAGTGTTTTCCTGGAATCAGGGTGACACCCTCTCTACCATCTTGGTTCTAATTACTTGGAATTTGCCCTGCCTCCCTCCTGTTTTGATCAGGGTAATTTGAAACTTTGTTTTGAGGCTTCCTGACTCAGGTAATGCTGTAGCAATGCCAGAAGTAATGCCTAAGGCAATGCCTGCAGCAATGACCAAAGTAGTACCTAAAGCAGCACCTGCCAGTTCCCTATCTCAAAAAGAAATGAATTAATGTCTTTTGCAACAATTTGGTTGGGACTGGAGACCATTAGCCTAAGTGAAGTATCTCAGGAATGAAAAAAGAAACCGCACGTACTCTCTAATAACTTGGAACTAATGCATGGGCACAGAGAGAAGTAAAAGACATTGGAAATCAAGAAGCTGGAAGGGCGGAGGAGAGGAAGGGTAAAAGCCTACCTAACGGGTACGGTTTTATTCCAGTGTAATATTCTACAACATTATTCCGGTGATGAACACACTAATAGCCCTGATTTAAGTGTTATAAAAGCTATCCATGTAACAAAAACATTTATACCTCCTTAATGTTTTGAAATAAAAACAAGTAATTGATTCATGAAAGGGAAAGCTCAAGATTCTGATTGAAGCTTTTTAAAAAATAAGTGAATTTTTTCTAAATTGTAGTTTGTTTAGCATAGGCAGGAAGTATGAAAATATACTACTCTAGAGTGGATTTTCACTTTTAAATAAAGCTTTGATAGGTACTGGGCCTAAGGGCACTTGCTGACCATTAACCATGTTTATTGTGTGCTCAGGACTTTGACATTCATAATCTCTTCTAATCTTCACAACGCTCAAATCTTCTGACTCCAGGTTCTGTGCTTATACCCTGAAATCATTGGGTAAATCAAACATAAATTATCATAATTTAGCAGGACTCACAGTAAAAGAATTTTATTTTAATTATATTATGTCATTATTTATAATCAAAGGAAAGCAAATAGCATATTTAAAGCATTTCCCTCTCCTGGGAAAAGATCACACTTCCTGTCTTTCACATGTTTAGTTTCAACCATGCTGTGGTCATGATGCAGTGACAGAAATATGATGACTCTCAATTCTGAGATTCTATGATTTGAGGAATGAAGATTGATGCCCTGAAGAATGAAGCCTTGAAGCTGTTTGTTTTTTTTTTAACCAACATATACAAATGAATTAAACAATGAATCATTTACATTCTTTGTCATCATTATTTATTTCAAGAATTAAACTATGCAATGTTTCCCCTTCAGTATTAATAGTCTAAACCATCCACCTTGAATTCAACCATATGACCCCAAAACTTTAACTTCCTGACTCTTGGCAAAAGACTTATTCACATTGGCTGTTTCTTCCTGGACTGAGATGATTGGTAAACTGATGAATAAATAAATGTAATTTAATCCAAAACCAATAATCCAATTATGCCTAGTCAGCATGATTACTATAAACCCAGGGGATAAAATAATGAGACATAAATCTTTAAGTAAACCTACAATCTTGTGAGAGAAGACACATTTCAGAGTGTAGTAATGTTAGGTCTGGTGGAGGGTAGAGAGGTGGCAAGAAGGTGGCTAAGGGTGGAAAGCAAAAACCAAATTGTAGCTAGGAACCAAATTGCAGCTAGGAACTGTTCCCTGGTGGGAACATACATAGTGAAAAGTTCCTAGTAACCTTTTAACGGACGTAGAGCTCATTACCATCTGATTAGCATAACATGGGTGGAGCTTCATGAAGGATTCTGGGGAAGATGCGGGCACAGAAAGGGAAATGGTTACATAACCAACCTGTTATGTAACCTATTATATAGCACCAACCTGTCAATCACCCCAAAGGTGAGAAATGACAACCAAACCTGCCAGGAGAAAGGCGCAACAAACTGGTGAGCTTATAAAAGGCAGCATGTGCTCACAATTTAAGATTTTTCTCCACTTATGGAGACTGATCCATTCCACTCTCTCTAGAATGTATTTTCACTTCGTGTAGCTTCCTCTTTTACTTTCATTCTTTCTTTGATGTGATAAAACGTATAAAATTGCTCTGTGTTTGTGATCACTCCATCATCGGCTTCACTGGGAACCGGGGTCATCCACATAGACGAACCTAACAGTAACTGCCGTAATGTAAAAGCATATCCAGGGCATTGGGAGCACAGAAGATGCTTGAATTTCATGGTTCCAGGAGGAAAATGGTGATGAAAATGTGAAGCTTTCACTAGAATGTAAAGAATTAAACAACCTTCACAGACAGATATGGAAGAAAGGCAATAACACAAAGGGAAGGAAATTATTTACTTTTACGAAACTAGAGTATGAGAAAAATATAAAGGCATGAAAAAGAAACTAGTACCTGGTTTCGGAGGCCTTTTTTGTGTGTCTTTATCTGAACTAGAGATCCTGGAAACATTATTCTTAGAGGATTGTATTTGGAGAAATGAATTAGTCACCCCACTAGTCAATCTCAGTTGAGTTTACTGTTGCTTACTATATACCAGATACTGTTCAAGGTTTATATGTATATATTCATTTAATCCTCATGACAATCTTACAAGGAAATTTCTGCCAGTATCCCCGTTCCACACATGGGAAAACTGGAGTACAATAATGTTAAGTAACTTACCCAAGCTCAATCATCTGAAGAGTGAAAACAAATGTTCAACCTAGGCCAAAGCCATGTTGTAAACTAGGCCACTGCAACTTTCACGGCACGTCTCTACTGAAGATTGGAATCAGAGTGGAAGCGAGAAAGTGGGTAACTAGGGATGGGTTTGGGAAACATTTTGGAGAGCCCCGCTGTTTGAATGTGGAGATAAAGCGAGAGTGCTGAGTGAAAATTAAACGATGCTGTTAATGAAATTAGAAAAAAGAGGAAAAGCATGTTTGGAGGAAATGATAAGATTGTTGTGAATATGCTGAACTTGAACTTGGCAGGATCAATTAGGTAGCTATGTCTAACAGGAAGTTGGAAGTTTGAGTCTGGAGTTTACTCAGCTAGGAAAACACAGTGTCCAGACAGTCCCGCTCTTGCCTCAGGCACAAAATTAAGGGGATGGCAAAGATTAAAAAGTAATCAAAATATTTTAATAATCAAATAATCAAAAAAGTAACCAAATATTTTAATATATAAAATAGTATTTTTTTAAATTTTTAAAATTTTAAAATTTTTAAAATGTTATTTTTTATCATGATACTTCGCATTACTTTTGATTTTTAAAAACTTTGCCTTGAAATAGTATTTATCTTGATTGCCAAGGCTTTTGGTTTGTTTTTTGTTTGTTTGTTTGTTTGTTTTGGTGCTTCCTTAAATTTTGCATCCCAGGCCTGTGTCTTACTTTCCTAGCCCTGGCCTTAGCTAGAAAGAATTTTACTCTTATCCATGCAAAAGTTCCTTATTATTTCTTCAAGAAAGGAATGATCACTAAAATTGAAACTGAACTTAAGTGATAACTCTGATTTTTAAATTATCTTAGGTCTAGAGCACCAATTCTCATACTTTTTCCCTAGAGGGAGGAAGAGAACACGTGATTTCACTCTACAGATAAGGAAACCAAGATATATAACGGCTCAATGACAAAGTTAAAACTAAATTTCTTAGTACTGCACAAGGCACACTGGACCAAAAACTTTTCTAGGTACAAGTTGGAAGAAAATAAAAATATAAGGTATTCTTAAGTGAACAAAGCTTGGCCAAATAATTTGGATTGAAAGAATAAGCTGTTTAGAAAGAGCAAGTGCTTTTGAATTAGAGAGAGTGTGCTTGAATTCTCCTTGGCTACTCACCAGCTGGGTGACTGCGGCAAGTTCCAAAGGCTCACTCAGTTTCCTCATCTGTAAAATAAAGCTTATCCTATCTACCTTTCATTGTTTTAGTTAGGAGGAAAAAAAGAGAATGCAGCTAATAAAATTTATTAATCAGGATGTCAACCTATAATACAGCAGAATACAAAATAGGAAAATTCCAGGAGATCTTATTTTTAGAAACTGTATGTAGAAATGGAGAGGCAGAGAAATCAAAAGGGATAGTGCATATGAGGGGAGAGTGGCTGGAACCCAAAGGCAGAGAAAAAGTCACAGTGACTTTTGGTGGAGGGAACCAAGAAAATAAATATTCTGACCTCACTTTTCTCTTTCTCTCTAGTCTTTAACCAAGCCCCAAGGTAGAGGGCATCAGAGCCCTTGCAGTTCAGCCTCAAGGGAAAACTGCAGGGTGCAGAAGGATGGAGAAGGTATCTACAGGAGCAAAAGGAAGCACACCACCACATAATAATGGGTCCTAATCATCGAGCATTTTCTATGTAACAGACACAAATGCTTTATTTGTGTCAACTCATTTCATCCAAATAACAACCTTATAAGGCAAATGCTATTATTTTCCCACTTATAAATGAGGAACTGGAAGCTTGTTATGGTTAAATGGCTTGCTGAAATCTTCAGAACTAGGACCGATGGGGGCAGGAATTAAATCAAGGCACCCTGTGCCATAGCCAATCATTCCCAAAGATCAATAAACAGTAGTAGTTGGTTTCATAATTATCATCACTATCATCAAAATTATTTAATTCCAACCACGCTAGCAATTATATTTCTAGGAATTTATCTCACAGTCATAATTTTGCATATCCATAATAAGGTATATTCAAAAATGTTCTTTGCAACACCGTATTGGCCAAATATAGACAAAATTAAATGCCTACTGTTAGGGCTCAGAAACTGATACCTCAAAATATGGCACTTTAACAAATGCTGAACTGAAGAAGACTCAAGGTGTCTCAAGGTATCTCTGATCTTCCCCTCTCATCCATCCCAAAGCACAGGTTGAAGTCATTCTCTGAAGTTCCCTTATCTGCTTAAAGTCTGGACCCATCAAAGAAGAAAACTATTACTTCTGGTCCTTTCTCTGAGTTTTCATTAACTGAATTCATATCACAGGAAGAAAGACTTAAGTCAACAGACGACACACCTGGACAGACATTTGTCACAAACCAATATCTGCTCTGCAGGTCCAACAGACTTTGTCCCAGGTCACTGTATGTTCTTCAAGCCCACTGAATTCTCCTAAAAATCATTTACTACCTCCCTAAAATTATCCACACCTCCTCATCGCCCTTTCCCTAAGAAGGTTACATATTCATTTGTAACCCATCGTATTGTGGGGCAATCACTGTGATTTTCCCCCATGCATATTAATATATTTGCATGCCATCTCTCCTGTTAATCTGCCCTTTGTAAGTTCATTCTTCAGCAAACGTTCAGAGGTAGCTCTATGAGTAGTATATATTGATCACACACACACACACACACACACACACACACACACACACACACAATTTATTCCCTCGTTTGTTGCCATGGGAAATGTCCTTCCTTGAAGTAGGTATTAATCAGGAGGTTTCTATAAGTGTCTCCTGATCTCAAGACACAGGCACACATGCACACACACACAGTCAGGATGGTGTGTATGTTACCGTTTCTGTTAAATAAATAAAAATAACTGTACTACCTACATTCTTTTTGATAAAAGTATTTCTGGAAAATTATCCAAGAAACTGGTAACTTAGTGCCTTTGGGGAAAGCAACTGGGTGGCAGGGTGAAATGGAGATAAATTTTATTGCACACATTTTGTATTCTTAATTTTTACCATAGTCATGTAATGACTATGGTAAAAACATAAATTATGTTTAAGTCGCTCTTGCTACTTAAAAACATAAATTATTTAAGGAAAAAATCTAATTGTACATTATTAGTGACCTTCCAGAGACTTTTGTAATCTGGGAAACAGAGTAAAAGAAAATTTACATGCATAAAAATCATCTTTCCTACTCTTTACATCCGTAGCGATTTGCTTTTTCAATAACAGCAGAATCCTTTGCCATACCAGCTTCTGTTAAATGAATGCAAAATAAAGAGTAATTTTCCATTTGTGGTCTGCAGTGCTTTGCCCATGCTACAAAGGCAAAAACTGTAGGTAAAACAATGAGAAAATGAGCACCTTGAAGCTAGCTAAGAGCTAACTCAAAAGGCAGGCCACGCATAAAATTACATCCACAAACAGCCTTGAGAACATCCCAAGGGGGCAACTCATGTTTTTTTCAGCAACTTTCTTGGCTGGAAGAGGCAGGTGGCAAGAGAGCTTATCCACCTGAACTCCTGGGGATTTACAGAGAGAGCTCTGTCCCCCAGGTAGGACAGCTAGTCAGTCTTCCAGGTTTTCATCCCTTCCAAGAAACCCGACATGCTGTTTTTCATAGTATTTTCAAACATGGAAGACAAAGACACTGTGGCCATCAGAAATGGAGACATTGGCCGGTGAAAGTATGGAGTCGATGATTAGCGTGATTGTTGCTTGAAAAGCCGATGTATTTAAAAGGGTACTTTAAAATTCTTCCAGCAGGCCACTGTGGCACAATCCCCTGCTCTCTAACAGCAGGTGCTTCTGTCAGCAGAGGAAGCCTTGTTCTAACAAAGAATTATCCCAGAGGGCCAGAAGAACAGGTCGTGCTCCTCCTAGAGAAACGCTGAGTCAACGTTGTAGGGTAGGGCTGGTGCTCTGTCATCGCCTCGAGCCTCCTGACAGGCACAGCTGAGACCCAGAAGTAACAGGATTAGCGAGAGGAGGGGAAATACCCGCAGAACGGCGGTGATGGGTATGCATGGGAGTGTGCCAAGCAGTTTTAATCGTTAATCTCCTCCTACTGTTGCCAGAGAAAATGTCTTTCCTTGGAGGAGGCATTTCCAGGGGTTTCGATAAATTCCAACCAAATCTCAAGATCGCTGGGACGCGGACTCCGCTCCTGGGCAGGGCGTGGGAGCTCGGAGGCGGGCGCGGCGCTTCCCACAGGGGAGCGATCGCCAGCTCGGGAGCGACTCTGGCCCTTCAGTGCCTGGGCACTTGGCTCCTCCCGTGTGGGGCGCCGCCTTCCGGGAGAGCCAACTCTATAAGTTACCGCGAACAGGGTCCCTTCTGCCGGTCTCGGTTTAGTCCGACTCCCGTGTGAGCAAGGTCCCGCGCTTCCCCTACTCCCGCCCCGAAGCTTCGTGTGCCCGAGCCATGGCCCACGAGCTGTACCACCAGGAGTTCTCCCGGGCGGGCAAGCAGGCAGGGCTGCAGGTCTGGAGGGTGGAGAAACTGGAGCTGGTGCCGGTGCCCCAGAGCGCTCACGGCGACTTCTACGTCGGGGATGCCTACCTGGTGCTGCACACGGCCAAGGCGAGCCGAGGCTTCACCTACCGCCTGCACTTCTGGCTCGGTAAGGGGCGGCGCGCAGCGGGACCCAGCGCGCCCGGGGCAGGGAGCGGGGGATGTCAGGGTCTGAGATTTGGAGGCTGGGGCGGGGCGGTGGGCAAAGGGGCTTCACTGCGCCAGTCGCGCCACCACGGGGCGCCTGGGGCTGGACGCTTTTTCCCAGCCAAAGTTAACTCCCCGCCCGCTGCAAACGCGGGGCGCAGGGAAGTCCGGAGCAGATTTATCCTGCTGGCTTTGACCTTTGTCAAGTTTGAGGCTGGTCCTCAGGCTTCTGCCTCTTTCACCTTCCAATCTGCAAACGCCACTGTCGCCCAGGAGCGCTGTCCCTGCGCACCGGGCGCTGGCCAAGTCCCGCTCACCTTCCGACAAGTTCAGTCCTGATTTCTCTGTCAAGATGGGGATGAAGTCAAACAAGTTTGTGGGCATCTGCCGCAGTTGGCAAGAAGTCCTTTTTTTCCCCCCATAAATTTATGTTTATTTGTTGCTTTTAGGCACCAGTTTATATTTCTCTGTTACTTGCAGGGATTAGTGTTCTGGGCCTCTTTCAAACAGGATTCTGCCTGCACCTCGCTGCTTGCCAGGTTTGGCAGACAAAAGCTCCTGTTTATCAGGGAGCTGGTGTCTTGGGATGAAGCAGAAACAGAAATACAGATATTATCTGTATAAATGAATATTTTTGTATGGCTGATTGGTGTATTTATTTAGATAAGCTGCCTTGTTATTATTTATTAATTTATTATGTACGTTTTAACAAGGATGCAGTGTGGAACAGAATGGCCCCTTCAGCAGTAGTAATTATTTTGGGTTGCATTCCTGCCAGGCCAAGCTTTCAGGACACTGGGCCTTGTGTGTTCTACTTTTTCCACCTTCTACTTTTACTGGTAAACATCCTGAATGTCCACCCTCTCCCTATGAGGTCTTGCGCCAGTAGGCACACCCTGTCTAACAACGTGCCGATTATCCGAGCCTGTTACCTTTTTTTTTAGACAGACTCTTGCTCTGTCGCTCCCGGGTAGAGTGCAGTGGCGTCATCATAGCTCACTGCAGCCTCAAACTCCTGGGCTCCAGGGGTCCTCCGACTTCAGCCTCCTGAGTAGCTGGGGGACTACAGGCACGCGCCATGACCCTCCCACCCCACTCCCCAGCCCACTCACCACCCCCGCTAATTTTTCTAATTTTAGTAGAGACGGTCTCGCTCTTGCTCAAGCTGGCTGGGAAATCAATCCTTCCCCTCTCTGGCTCTCAGGGTCCTTTTGCCTTCTTTTAAAACTTGGTCTCCTCCCCTGTGCTTGTGTTTATTTTTATTCCTAAGCTTAGAAGGTAAACACACACAATCTCATATACATATTCTTAAATTCCTGAAAGCCAATAATTTTATTTCTAACATTTGAAGATTTCAGCAAACAAAATAGTAGAAAACATTGACTAGTGACTGTCTAAACATTGGCAGATGCTTGGAACAGGCGCTTGAGATATTGAGAAATAAAAGGATGATAGAAAGAAGACAGAACTTAAAATTATAGCATTTGGTGTCAAAAAAATTGTGTCAGCTTGAGGAGGCTGAGAAGGCTCAGTCTTGAGGTTCTAAACTCATTTTCATGTCCCAATGCATTGTCATTATTCCTATTATAATGTTATGATAAACAGTAATCTATTTAATTTTATACCAGAAAACACCGAAACCTTAATATATAACCTATGTTCAAAAATGAATGATACCAGATAGATTAATGATGTCCACACTGAAGTTTTTCCTTCCAGAACTTGGATCTGGAATGAAGAAGAGTGTCTGAAACGCCACATTTGCCCTTTGGTTGAATTCAAATGTGAAAGAATTCAGTATCTTAATGTAGACAGCAGTTAAGTTTGACTTTGTCAGAAGACTGTAAGTGGGATTTGAACACAATTCACCAATTCTATAAATTCTTTCTTATACAAGTAGATTTCTTAAGCACTGTGTTTTGTGCGGTTTACAGATTCATTTCAGCTCTTAATTATTTGCGTAATGCTCATCATTTTCAAAAATATAATAAAAAATGCTTTGGGTAGAAACATTTAGGCTCTTAAAGATATGCTAAAACTGAAGCCAATAGTATGTTAATAGCAAGCTAATTCATTCAGTAAATATCAATGTGCCCACCACTGTGTAATGTACTTTTGCATATGAATAATTTATGAACCTTTTCTTAATTTTCATCATTTCAAAGGTGCAATAAGACAAAAAGTGATACAACACCAGTAAAATGTGATAAGTACTGTGAAAAAGATACAAATGTTGTGGTTATGGGGAAACGGAGGGAAGAGAAAACTGGGGAAGGAGAGTAATTGGGAGGGTTCTTGTTTTAAGAGAAAATCACAAGGAGATGGAAAAGCTTAAGGTAAAATATTTCAGCAGCTCTTCCTACTTCACTTCCCTAAGCAAACTGAAGTTTATCAGAAATAGTCTACCCTAAGATCTAAATTAGGCTAAATCCATAAGTATTAATCTGAGAGACAGATTGAAAGTTCTGGAAAGGAGAGCTGAAAGTTCAGGGGGAAAGAACATTTGATTAAAGGAAATCAGGACATCAGTTGGAAGGAAGAGAAGTGAAGGTAGAGTCAAACTGGGATGAAAAGGCGCACAGCACAGAAATGAAGAAACAGGCTAAGTAGGAGTCAGATGGGAAACAGGAAGAAGTTGTACCTACAATGAGAGAGAACAGAGGGAAAATGATCTTTCCAGGTCTCTTCCTTAGTGTTCCCATAACACCTGGCATAGCTCAGATTACTTTATGTACCACCTTGCATTAACATTGTACGTTTAAATGTAAGGAAAGTAAGAATTTGTTGCATATAACTTAGAAGTTTTGGCATTAGTCCTTAAAAAACATTCCAGATTTGTACCTAGCGGTTTAAATGTATCTACCGTGTGCTTCTCGTTCCTTATAGCACCAAGTTAATGAGCAGGGCCAGCTGGTAAAACAGCTCTTTGTCACATCCCCAACCTATGCTACCAGTACCTACCCTCACCCTTTCTCCTTGCCAGTTTTAACTTCGCGTAAGTAGATTTTAAAGCAACATACGTAACTTTAGCCTGTGACTAGTCTGTGCTAGGCCTTCTGCAAGTCACTGAAAATCCACAGGATTGAATTACAATAAAAGAAATTTATACAAAGGGCTGGAGAGGATGCTGAGACACTGGACAACTTACATTGCTGGGGCAGCAGGGATGTACAATGGTACAGCACTCTGGAAAGGGGTTAGTAGTTTCTTACAAAACTAAACATCCAACTATCATATATGACCCAGCAATGGCATTCATGAGCACATATTCTGGAGGAGTAAAAATTTCTGTTCACGCAAAAATTTATACACAGATGTCCTTAGCGGCTTTATTTGAATAGCCAGAAACTGAAATCAGCCCAGATACACTTTAACAGGTGACTGGTTAAACAAGTTGTGATACATCTATACCAAGTAATACTACTCAGCAGTAAAAAGGAACAAGCTATTAATACACAAAACAAATTGGATGAATCTCCAGGGAATTATGCTGATTGAAAAAAACACAAACGAACTAAAAGGTTCCATACTGCATGATTCCATTTATATAACATTTTTTAAATGACACAATTTTAGATTTGTTGCTGCCAGAGGTTGCAGATAGGTTGGGGAGGGATTGATGCAGGCAGAGGGTGAGTGTAGTTATAAGAGGGCAGTATGAGCAATCTTTTTGGTGGAACTATATAACATCTCTATTGCGACGGCACACATATGAATTTATACCTGTGATAAAATTGTATAGAACTAAATGCACACACATGTAAATGAGTACAATAAACTGGAGAAATATGAATAAGATAGGTAGATTGGATTGATGTTAATTTCCTGGTTTTGATATTCTGTGCTATACTATA
>CAUYRT010089753.1:0-19446 GCA_963574885.1 Lepilemur ruficaudatus
CCAGTGAGACTGGCCTCTATCAAAAAATCCCAAAACAACAAATGCTGGCGAGGATGTGGAGAGATAGGGACTCTCTTACACTGTTGGTGGGACTGCAAATTGGTGCAACCTTTGTGGAAAAGAATTTGGAGATTCCTCAAATAGCTAAAATTAGAATTACCATTCGATCCAGCAATAGCATTATTAGGCATCTATCCAAAAGACCATAAGACATTCTATGATAAAGACATCTGCACCCGAATGTTTATGGCAGCACAATTCACTATTGCTAGGTCATGGAAACAACCCAAGACCTGTTTTTAAGTTCAGAATTCTTTCTTCTGCTTGGTCTAGTCTTGTTGTTCAAGCTCTTGATTGTATTTTTTATTTGTTTCATTGAATTTTTTAGCTTTAGGGTTGAGATTTCTGTTTGGTTCTTTTTCATGATCTCTATCTCTTTGTTAAATTTCTCATTCAAATCATGAATTGTTTTCCTTATTGTGCTGTATTGTCTACCTGTATCCTCTTGCGTCCCACTTCTTTATCTGGAATTCCATATATTTCTTTGTGACTGGAGTCTGCTACTAGAGAATTATTGTTTTCCTTTAGAGGTAACATGCTTCCGGCTCATTCACAGTCAGTGTGTCTGTCCCTACACTGATTTCTATGCATCTGGTGGAAAAGTTGCCTTTTCCAATTTTATGAAGTAGGTTTCATAGGGAAAGACTTATTTGTATTAATGGGTCTTGGGGTGTCAGTTCAGTGGGGTACATTGGCCTTAGGGTCTAGATGGATATAACAGTGTAGTCTCCATTTAGTTTCTTCAGCTGTAACCCACACCAATGGCAACTGTGAATTTCTCCGTGGCCAAAGAGGAGACAGTTTGTGCTGATGATGGTGCAGCTTTACCGGGTAGAGCTCACTGGGCTCTTTCTCGGGTCAGGGCATTTGCATGCACATAGTGGGTTGACCAACTTGGGATCTGGCTGACTAGAGTTGGGGCCACAGGGCTGTTACTCTAGACATGTCCACCAGGGGTGGCCCATTGGGCTGTTATTTCAGGTCTGGTATGCAGGCACAAGGATACTCAGCTGGCCTGGGGCAGTGTCTTCTGGGAGTGACCCACAGGGCTATTTCTCAGGCCCAGGGCACACAGTTTCTTGGCTTCTTGGGTGTTTTTCTGCTGCAGGTGGCCCACAGGGCTGTTTCTCTGGCATGGGACACAGGAGCATAGTTGCTTGGCCAACTTGAGGGTGTGTTTGCCAGCGGTGGCCCACAGGGCTGCTTCTCAAGCCTATGACACTGTTCAACTGGCCTGGGGGTGTGTCAGTGGAGGAAGCTCACCAGGCTGTTTCTCAGGCTGAAGACACAGTTGCACAGCTGCTTGGCCAGACTGGGGGCTTTCCTGGGCAGTCTGCAGAGCTGTTCTTCAGTCCCAGAGCAAAAGCACACAGCTTCTCAGCTGGCTTTGGGACATTTCTGCCAGGGGCAACCCAAAAAACTGTTTCTTGGGCTCTGATCACAGTCTCAGGGCTGTTGCACAGGTCAAGGGCTTGCTTTAGGGGGTGGAGCACTTCAGGACTGTTACAGTGGGTCCTGGGTACAGATGTATAGCTGCTTCATGGCCCAGGAGCACGTTAGCTGTTGGGAGGCTTGAAGGCCTTTTCCCCTCAAGGGAGGGTGTGCAGCAGTTTGGCCAGTTCAAGGACACATTTGTCTTGGGCAGGGCTGCCAAACTGTTCCTCTAGCTATAAGTGATGGCTACAGGAGTTGGTTTCCCTGCTGTGCAAGACCAGCACCACAGCTAATCCTGGGCCCAGGCTAAAATGCTGCTGGGGTTGTGGTGTTCAGTCACCTGTGTGGGCTTGGTGGAAGGAAGATGGAGCCCCGGTGCTGGAGACACGCCCTGGCAACTGGCCCCCAGAAGAGGGCACACTCCAGAAGTTGCTCTGGTCTCAAGAAAGCACCATACTGTAACTGCTTGAATCTCAGGGGGTGCGATGGATGGTGAGTGCATACTATGTACTCCTAATCTGGGGCACTGCAACTGCATGAATTCTCAGCAGCTCTCTATGTTAGGAGACTGTGAGATTCTCCTGTCGTAAGGACTGTAGGTGTTTGCAGTGGCAATGGGGGTGGGTAGGAAATCTTCTGCTTACCTTTCTCCCACAACAGAAAGTCTCCCCGACTCCAGGCAGATACTACCTGGGTGGGGGGGGATGGGGCTGCAGAAGCCAGATGCCTCTGTGCCACCCTCCATAGACAATCGCTATGAAGGTGGATGCCCACTAGCTACCTTCAATGTTCTCCATGAGAGCAGTGTGTACAGGCTACTTCTAGTCCTCATCTTGGCCCTGCTCCTGTTTATTTGCTGTTGTGATACAATGGCTGTATCGATTAGACTTATTAAATGGTAGTTATCATATCTGTATTCTCCTCATTTTGCAGGTACGAACATTGAAGTGAAATGGCTTAAGGAGAAATAGAAAGTTCCTGTCTTCCTAGAAAAGAACTCACTGCTTTTTGGCCACAGCAATAACTGCCAGGCATGATTTTAAACTTACTCTAATTGATCAATAACCACTTTGCATCAGCATCTACACTGCTGAAATTCATCTCATCAGCAAGACTGTCACGCAGACATCCACAGCTAAATAACACTCAAATAAACCCAAGTAAACACCCTCACCTCTGAAAAAATCCATCCACCAATCCCTGAACTCCACACACTCGAAATAAATATACATCGTCATCTCTGATGACTCAAAGATGACTATAATGACTCAAAGATGACTATATATATTTAGCTTTGCTTTGCTCAGAGAGACAGAGCCTTCCAAGTTGTTATTTTTCTCTCTAGTTATGATGGCCTCTTTTTTGGACATTCCCAAAATGAGCGAAGTGACCAGGCTAGGATTTGATTCCAGGTATATCTTCCTTCAAATCCAGTGTTCCCTCATCCACTCCTGTCCTCTTAGAGTTTGGAATGCACACTGCTGGTGTTAGTTGAGGTGATGGTGGCTGGTGCACAATCTTGGCATTAAATAACATCACTGAAGAAGGAAGTCAAGTTCCAAAATGGTGCCATAGAAGCAAGCTGGCTTCACTCCTTTTCCCCAACAGAAAACCAAAAACAAGTATACAGTGCTGAGGTTATCACCAGAAATATCCTAGAGCTCAAACATGAAGATGAGACACTTTCAGGGGCCATGGAGAAGAGAAAAAACCCTGAGCAGATGTAAGACAATTTAACTTCCACATCTATAATTCCCCCTCTGCTCATTCTGACTGGCATGAAGTTCACAGAATATTTTCTCCCAATTCACTGTTTCCACACTGGGAAAAGTGATATGGAGGAGGACAACAAGTTTCCCCATCATCTTGGCCTCCCTGGCAGGAGAACTGTCCATCCCTTAACCCACAGGGAACACTGCGAGTGTCTAAAGGGAGAAACATCCCTGGACATGGGCAGAGAAAAATGGATGAGGCAGGACTACCATCCCCAGCCCTAGAAACTCTGCTCTGTAACTCAGCCAAAGGAAATGCCAAATCGGAGTGGCTATGCACCAGCACCAAGCTGTAGGAGGCACATTGCCAGGTCCCCTGGGCACAAACCTCTAGCCTGTCTTCCCACCCTGCTGTGATATCCCCTTTGGGACCTCCTCCATTTGGAACAGGCAGTGCTTCAATCCTTTACTAGAGTGGAGGCAAACCTGGACTTCAGGCATCACCTAGAGGCAGCTTAAAGGAGGCAATGACCCAGAGGTAAAGAACCTCTAAGCTTCGGAGCAGTATGGCTGAATACAGATGACTGACATTCGCCCTTCCTATAAGGACCAAGGCAGCAAATAAACAGCTGAAATTTGACTGGAGTGTTGAAGGGAGAGTGATAGAGTAGAGTGGGGAAGTGAAGGTGCATCTGTGGATTATCTAAGAGAGGGCATTGTGAATCAAAAGGGAGGTGATAGGAGGCACCCAAAGTAAAGGAGAAGGAAGTGAGATGACCTGCTCTGTGGTTTGGAGGTACACAGGGAAGACAAGCACACACATGTGGAAGGCACAGAGGGGAGAATCCTGGGGCTCCACACTCCGCCTGTGACCATTGCTGTCTGAGCTGCTGGAGGGACCCTCCACTACAGAAAGGCACAGGACTGATATGGGGAGCTATCTGGAGACAGTGCATCAGCATTGCTCCAGAGAGAGGGCACAGTGGTAACCCACCAGCTTGCAAACCGTGGTGCTGCAACAAGTGCCATTTTAAAATCCTAGACCCAGAGCACTGCCTCTCTGCAGAGGTCAGATCTGTGCTGCTGCCTCCCTATCGGCCCTGCCAGTCCAGGGCCCGGGAGGGAGCAAGAAGGCTGGGCACCCTCATGAGTCCCATAGCAAGGAGCCTCACACCTCCACTGCCACTGGGGAACTTGGGCAGGTCAACAATCACTGCTGCCTGTCAACATGGGTTGGGCTGTGCTGAAGCCAGTGCCTGGCTGACAATTGCAGCCACCGGTGGATCTGAGTGGGACAACACTCCAGCCAACATGGGCTGTCAATCATCACCACTCGCAGGCATGGGTGGGGCTATGCTCAAGCCACAAGGGCTGACAAATGTGGCCACCCCCAGATCTAATCCAGACAGCTCTCAAGCTGGTGCTAGCTGACAATCACCACCACCCACGGGCATGGTTGGAATTGCATTCAATCCAGTGCCCAGCTGAGAAATGCTGCTGTCTACAGATCTGAGCAGGGCAGCCCTCAAGCCAGCATAAGCTATCAATTGCTGCTACTGGAGGGCATGGACAGGGCGAGGCTCAAACCAGTGCTGCCTCTTGCAGATCCGAACAGGGCAGCTCCCAAGCCAATGGGATCAGAAAATCACCACCACCTGCAGGCAAAGGTGGTGCTATGCTCAAGCCAATGCAGGCTGACCACCACAGTGAGATACCACCTTACCCCTGTCAGAATGGCCATTATTAAAAAATCAAAAACCAATAGATGCCAGCATAGATGCAGAGAGGAAGGAATGCTTATACACTGTTGGTGGAACTACAAATTTATACAACCTCTGTGGAAAACAGTATGGAGATTCCTCCAAGAAATAAAAGTAAACTTTCCATTTGATCCAGCAATCCCACTACTGGGTATCTACCCAAAGGAAAAGAAATCATTTTATCAAAAAGACACCTGTGCTCAAATGTTTATTGCAGTACAATTTACAATTGCAAAGATGTGGAATCAACCTAAGTGCCCATCAATTAATGAGTGGATAAAAAAAATGTGAGGGGTGTGTGTGTGTGTGTCTCATGGAGTACTACTCAGCTATAAAAAGGAATGAAATAATGTCTTTTGCAGCAACTTAGATAAAACTGGAGACCATCAATCATAAGCAAAGTATCTTAGAAATGGAAAAACAAACACCACATGTTCTCACTGATAAGTGGGAGCTAAACAGTGGGCACACAAGGGCATAAAGAGATGTAAAGGACATTGGAAACCAAGAAAGGGGGAGGGTGGGAGGGGTTGAAGGGTAAAAACTTACCTATCGGGTATAACAAACATTATTCTAGTGACGGGCACACTAAAAGCCCTGCCTCAAGCCTTATATAAGGTATCTATGTAACATAAACATTTATATCCCCTTAATATTTTGAAATTTAAAAAAAGTAAACCAACGAGTATGACTGCATTCCAATAAAACTTTATTTACAAAAATAGGCAGTGGGCCAGATTTGGCCTGTGACAATAGTTTGCCAGCCCTGCTCCAGATTATCTTCAGGGCCAGCTGTGGCTGCTTTTTCCTCTCCTAGCTTGTACCTATGCTGTTCCCTCTATCTGTATTACACTTTCCATGCTCCTAAAACACTTTTCGTCTATTCATATGTTAGCTCTCAGTAGAGCATTACTTCATTGGTGGGAAGGTAGTATCCACACCTTTAGACTATTACAGTCCCCCTGCCATGTGCTTCCAGGTGTATTTCCTCTTCCTCACCTTCGCCTCACTTTATTCTAACTATTTATTTCCATGTCTTTCTTTCCTGCTAAACTGTGAGCTCTGTGAAGACAAGGATTATTTGTCTCCTGCACCATTTGATCACAGGGCTTAGCACAGTCCCTGACACATAGCAGTTGTTTGATAAATACAGGTGTAAAAAATGAGCGAGCACAATATTACAGAGAACGTCTAAGACAAACTTCGGCCATTTCACATTTGCGTCTACCTATTTTACAATTTTTCCTAAAGCTATCTTGTTCCCAAGAAATGGATTCTCCACTTGTATGTATTTTTAAGCTCACAGGCAATTTTGCCTCTACTTTATAGTATAAGAGTTTCAAAATGAGGAAATGTCTGTGAAATCCATGTTTAAGGCACTTTCATTCTCTTGCCACTATTTCCCTGCAATGGTGACCTTTAAATTTAGCCTGAGTATAAGTGGGGTTGTCAGAACATCAGGTTACATTATGCAATTCAGCTGTTTGTGCCTTTTAAAGACAATGTAAGTTCCAACATGGACTGCATAGCGGGGAAGTTACCCTGATAATATTCCGGAAACTGCCGCAGCCAGGATCGCATCCAGAAGTGGGTCAGTAGTCAGGAAGACACGTGCTTCTTGGAAATCAATTTCACTGAAAACAGGCCCTCATTTGTCCTTGCAGAAACTAAGTAATTCTTGGCTTGTGCATGGCCTTCCTTCTTTGGCCAGATTCGAGAGAGGCTTGTTTTAGAGGGAAGCATGGAATTGTGCCTGCAGGACTTATTTCTTTCTTTTAGGGATGGTGTGTAGAGCCATGTGCTAGGATCTGTAGTAAACTGTGGGGTTGCTGATTGTTTCACTTAACCTGGGACTCAGAGGACTCCAGGCTGGTACTGGTACCCCATGATCCCTCCTAGGTGTGGGCCGTCCCCCCACCTTTTTTGCAGCTGTTTGATTAGCTACCCTTACTTCTTCATTGTTAAATGGTTCAAAAGTCATGCAGTCAATTTCTTCAGTGTGGTTTCAGAGGCAGAGCTCTCAGGGCAAGAGATGCAGCATGTAGGGTAGAATGAGGAGAGAAAAGAGATCCAGCCCCAACAAGATTCTCCACTTGTTGTTGCATTGTCATAAAACAAAGATCTCTCGCTGCGCTCCCAGTCCCAGAGAATATGCTGTAACCTGATGTCTGCCAAGAAAGATCAGAAGG
Source organism: Lepilemur ruficaudatus (assembly GCA_963574885.1). NCBI lineage: Eukaryota > Metazoa > Chordata > Mammalia > Primates > Lepilemuridae > Lepilemur > Lepilemur ruficaudatus. The sequence continues at coordinate 7,156 of CAUYRT010089753.1, forward strand.
AAATGGCGCAGACGTGGAAATCATAAATTTAAAAAAAACTAACACAATGCCTACCTTGCTCCTTAAAAATCTGCAGTGTGGCACTAACCAAAAGACACGTTCCTGGGCTTTTACCCTTAACCCATTCCAGTTTAAATGACAATGCACTCACATAGTTTAATAATTTTTAAAGCCCATTTGCCTGGAGACACCCAGGATCATTTAGTAATAATGAGAAACATTGTTGGGCAGTAAGTTCCAGGCACTGTTCCGATTGCTGTAGAGGTATTAGGTAGAGTCATATGTAGCTGCTGTTTTTCTAGGCCAAAAATGGCTAAATACCAGCAATTTCATGTTTCTGTCTAAGATTAATTATTTTGATTTTTACAACAATCCTCTAAACATTGTTGTTTTCTATTGTTACAAGCTCTAGATGGGTTTTTAACTCAGCTCTGCTACTCTGGTCAAATGTGCCTTAGTTTCCTACCCTGTAAAATGAGACTAATAATACTACTTGCTTCACAGGATTATCAGGAATACTAAATGAGCTAATAAATGTAACAGTGCCTGGCACATAAGTGCCCAATAAATATTAGTCATTGTCATTAGCACTACATAAAGTGATGTTAAGGTCTCCTTCATTGTAGAAATACCTGTGCAGTGGCATTTGATGTTTTTTCCTGTCAGTCATTTATTTCCTCTTCTTCTGAAATAGCACTCCAATTTCCATTTCAGATAGCTTGTCCTACGCTGGCTGGGACTGTGAGCCAAAGATTCTTGCCTCCCCTCACTGTGGCATCCACATGTCTCCTGAGAGGGTCAGCCCAACTGTCTCCTACATCCTGTATTTTCCAAATTCAACCTCTTCTGTTTTTTTCCTCTGATTCTGCAGCTGTTCTGTGTCTTCCAATAAATTCCTTTTTTATTGCCCATGGACAATGGGAAGGTGGAAGAAATATGGGAGGTAATTTAGCAGATTGTTAGCAAGTTAAGTTAGCAAGATAAGTGGTTTCTATTGTTGCAACCAAAGATCCTTATCACATGTATCATTGGCAACAGACACTGTAACCGTTCTTTTTGTAAACAATGAAACTATGTTAACATTTACTGATTCTCTGTCTAGACTTTTACTATATGGTAATGTTTAACACTTCTCTGCAAGAGTAGACATCATTAACCCCATTTTGCAGATAAGGAAACTAAAGACCTAGATATTCCTGCAGGTTCACCCAGTCAGTGGTTGTGTGTCCTCAAGCAGGTCTCCAAACCTCTGTGAGTCTCAGTGTCCTGATATATGAAGTAGGGTTGGTAACATTGCCCATCCATGGGGTGGTTTTGAGAATCAAAAAAGAAGATGGGAGTATAAAACATTTTGTAAACTGGTTAAGAGCCATATAAATGTAAAATTGTTTGATGATTTCCTTTGACCAAAGGATACATTTCGACTCCTCTTCTTGGTAACTAATTTAAGACGTTTGTTGCTCTCTCTGCAGCATAATAATAATTAGCTAATTATGCATGATTGTAAGTGAAAGCCCCAGCTAATAAGTACCCCGGGATAATGAGATTCTTTTTCTTGGGAGCAACAGTACACCTATGAGGATTTCCTGGCTGCTTTATTCCCTGGCCAGCCCAATCACGGCTGAAGCTTATGTTCTTTGCTTTTCTGATCAAACTTAGAGCCCTTTTCTCTTCTTTCCCTTTATTTCCCTCCTGTCTTTCCCGATCTTGAAGCTCCCCAAGGATGAATAAATTCCAGTAGTGACTACACACACAGCCCTTCTGAGGATTTTTATTGTATTAGGAATAAGATCCAACTTCCTGTATTAAACCAGGATTTAAATGAAGGTTTTCCAAAGTCTACTGAGGATTATATAAAGAGTAAGCAGAAATCATAAAAATTAGGAATATTATTTCCAAATGCCAGCATTTTTAATAGACAAATAATGCATAGGCTCAGGTTGCAGTATATTAGCAAAGGATAAAGAAAAACGAGTGGAAGATAAACATATTTCACTTGTGAAAACCAGATGAATATTCTTATTAGCCCACAGTGCCATCTTGTGGACCATTCTTAAATAGGGCTTAGTTTTCAGTTGTGATTGCATTAGCTTGACTGTTTCTAATCATGCAAAGCTACAGTCCTCAACCCCTGGGCCACAGACCTGGACCTGTACTGGTCCATGACCTGTTAGGAATTGGGTAGCACAGCAGGAGGTGAGCGGTAGGCAAAGTTTCGTCTTCGTTTACAGCGGCTCCCCGTCGCTCGCATCATCTCATAAGCTCCGCCTCCTGTCAAATCAGCTGCCGCATTAGATTCTCACAGGAGCTCGAACCCTACTGTAAACTGTGCACTCGAGGGATCTAGGTTGTTCGCTCCTTATGAGAATCTAATGCCCGATGATCTGAGGTGGAGCTGAGGCAGTGACGCTGGCACTGGGGAGCTGCTGCAGATACAGATTATCATTAGCAGAGAGGTTTGATTGCACAATAAATGTAATGTACTTGAATCATCCTGAAACCATCCCCCCTACCCTGCTCCATGGGAAAAAATGTCTTCCATGAAACCAGTCCCTGATGCCCAAAATTTTGGGGACCACTGATGTAAAGCATCCTTTAGAACTTGCGAATGATTTCCTGATAACCCAAGAGAGCACAGATGATCACACCTGGAAGAATCCATACATTTGTTGACCTCTCATTCTCATCAGGTGTGGTGGAGCACTCATCCCATGCTTTAAATAACTTTTCTCTCTTTGCCCTCTGCAATAGTACATGTGCATGGTTCTTCTCTCCAACCATTTCCTTCTAGCCTCCTTCACCAAATCTATTTTATCTGTATAACTCCTCAGGTGTGTTCTTTGCCTTCTTTTTCTGCATGCAGTGGTTCTTCACTTTTCTGTTGATTTTGTAACCTGTAGAGAACTGGTGGTCAGCCGTCGTCCATGAACCTTCTCCCCAGAAAATGATACTCACATGACTGTTCCCACCACACACACACTCCCACACAAATATCCACTTGTGCACAGCCCCCCACACACACCTACACATACATACCTGCTCACACATTTTGGCCAAAAATTTCAGGGAGTTCACGAAGCTCCTGGCTCCCTGTTTAGAACCTTTGCTTTACAGTATTTCCTTCAGTGACATTATAGAATCCTAGACATGTAACTTTCACACCTATGAAGATGCATGTCATGTCCTTTTCTATATTCAGTCCTTCATTTCCAACCACCTTCACTATTTCTGGTGTAAACGCCCTGCCCTTTCCTGTGGCTAAGGCTGCAGGTATGTTGATGCCTCTGGGATATTCAAATTCCGTTCACCATCCAAAGTCGGCTCATATGCTAGTATGTCTGGGAAGCCAATCTCTAATCAGAGAGAATTAAAATTTTCTCTTTGTAACCTCTTAGTCCATTTTTTTTACATTCTTCACATATGTGGGGTGAACGAAAAATTTCTCCTTCACCCTCTAAAGGTTTGCTGAAAAATCAACTCACAAAAGGCAGATTAATTGGAGAAAAGCCATATAAATGTACTTAATCATAGTTTTACATATGACACCGGATCCTTCAGAACGAAGACCCAAAGCAGAAGCTTCTATGCCATCTTGAGGTTGCAGAAAGAATGGGGACTTGGATCCTGGCATAACAAGTTATGGGACGGGGGAGAAGAGGAATTCTGTTGGTGGAAATAAATGATTATGAAGCCCATTGAATTCTCCCTAGTAAGAACATACCATGGTCTGGGACAATGCCTGTTGGGCCTAGAGTTTAACAAAATTCTGCCCACTTTTGTTGACAGCCTTTAGTCTTCCCTCCTGCAATATGGATTTAGTTAATGAAAACTCAGGGAAGGGAACAGTGGTAATTATTTTTTTCTTTGGTAGGTCTGGACTTTAGGCAGATAAAAGAACTTTAGCCTAAGCTTTGAGAGAGGTAGAGGATTGAGAGATAGGGGGAGAGGAGGAAAAACAATTAATCTTGGTGGGTCTGTCTGGTCTTTATGTAGATAGAGAAAAGTCTCTTCTAGCAACTGTTAATTTCTGACGGCCTTTAACTCAAAAAACTCATTACACCAGGGAGCCATATTTTGGGGTGAAGTTCCCTGCATTCCTTCACACAAAATATTTCAGACTTCCTACTCCTCATAACTGCCTGAGCACAGGAAGTTCTTAAGGAAAGAGAACATGTCCAATTTAGTTTTACAGCTTCTGTAATAACAGGGAAGGGCCTTACCTTGTAGCTTTTCCTTTAAAGTCTTTGAAGCTGGAAGATTTAGCTTAATTTCTGACTCTACACCTTACTCTATGGCTGTGAGCAAAACAGTTAAGCTTTCCAGGCCTCAGTTTTCATCTGTACACAGGGATCTGATGTTTCCTACACATGGGGTCTGTGGGAAAATTCAATGAGGCAAAACATGTGATGCACTTTGTACATTTCCTTGCACACAGTTGGGGATCAAAATATGTTTCTCGAATAAAAGTCTTCTCAAGGAACAAAAAAGCAGCCAAAGTGACTGTCTCCAAAAATTGTCTTCCTATAATTTTAGAATCCAGGAGTTTGTCCCTTCTTTCCATAAAAGTGATTAAGAAGTCCCTAAATGTAAAAGTCCCTGAGTTAACTACTAAGGGTACAAAGATGAGTTTTCTCTAATAGGTCCAATCTTTGAAACCTCTCAACCAATATTGGGATGCCAACCCAAGTAATTTTTTAAAGCATTATTTTATTTAGGCCTGTGGGACTGGCTTTTTAGACTGAGCTCATGATTCACGAGCATAATCCACTACAGCTGGCTTCAGTCTTCTGGCACTAATGGTTTTAACAGCAACAGTGTTGTCGGTAGTGCAGTTTAGAGAGCGCTGAAGTTGGAGATAGAGGGTCTGACCCAAAGGATGGATTCTTTCCTCCAAACCACATTGCCCAGAGAATAAACATAAACTTCTACCATGCATTGAGGTGCTCACACTTATTGATAGACATAAATCCTTTTATGTCCTCAAGCATGTTTTGTGCAAAAAAAGATGTTTTTATATAACTTTATATTTTTAATTAAAATCTTTTTATTTTACAACTTAAATAATAGTATCTTCCTGGATTCTGTCATATGACTTGCCAGATCACTCCCTGGAATGTTGATCTAGTTAACATTCCCAGGGGCTGAAATGTGAAACGTCCTGCTTTCCCTACATCCTTGCCGTCTTTGTTGAACTTAATATCCTCCAACAATCTGATTTTTGTTAATCTGGTAGGTGTCATGTGGTGTCACATTGCTATTTAAGTTGGACGTTTCTATGATTATGAGAGTGGTTGAACTCTTTTTCTATACTTGTAAACCAGTTGAGATTCCCATTCCATGACTCCCCTACTCATGGCCTTTGACCATTGGGTTGGTTTTCTTGCCTTGTTCTTTTTCTTTTTTTTATTTCAGCATATCATGAGGGTACAAATGTCTAGGTTATGTATATTGCCCTTGCCTCCCGCCCCAGTCAGAGCTTCAAGCGTGTCCATCCCCCAGATGGTGCTCATCGCACTCATTATGTATGTATATACCCATCCCCTCCTCACCCCCCATCTGCCCAACACTGGATGAATGTTATTCCTATATGTTTCTTACCTTTTTCTTGTTGATTTGCAGGAGTACTTAGCACATTCTAAATACTAATCCCATTCAAAAATTCTCCCATTTTTTAAATTAGTGGGTGTGGCGGTGCAGGCCTATCGTCCCAGGTACTCAGGAGGCTGAAGCAGGAGGATCCTTTGATCCCAGGAGTTCAAGCTGACAGTGAGCTATGATCGCACCACTACACTCCAACCTGGGCAACAAAGCAAGACTCTGTCTCTAAACAACAACAAAAAAGCCTCCTTTTTATTTTTATTATTAGCTTAGCTTAGCTTACAGCTGTATGTTTCACATTGAAGTCTCCAATTATATAAAAGTTCTTCCCTTTGTTTATGGTATAAGATATAGATCTCTATTTTTCTCCTTAACATGAATCTATTTCCCAATATTAATTTCTTAAAAATCTGTTCTTTATCACCAGGCGCGGTGGCTCACGCCTGTAATCCTAGCACTCTGGGAGGCTGAGGCGGGCGGATCGCTCAAGGTCAGGAGTTCGAAACCAGCCTGAGCAAGAGTGAGAGCCCCGTCTCTACTATAAATAGAAAGAAAGAAATTAATTGGCCAACTAAAGATATATATAGAAAAAATGAACCGGGAATGGTGGCGCATGCCTGTAGTCCCAGCTACTTGGGAGGCTGAGGCAGGAGGATTGCTTGAGCCCAGGAGTTTGAGGTTGCTGTGAGCTAAGCTGACGCCACGGCCCTCACTCTAGCCCAGGCAACAGAGTGAGACTCTGTCTCAAAAAAATAAAAATAAAAATAAAAAAAATAACATGAAAACTCTAAAGTATCTCTTCCTGAAGTCAAAACCACATTTTGGCAGGTAGTAGAATTTTGTGAAGAGGAAAAGAGAACACACTCAAAACAGAGAATGAAAGATAGGACAGGATCATATGCCCAGTGCATCGCAGACAGTGAACTCTCTGGATGGTCAGAATGGGTAGAGCTCAATATTAACTTAAACCACAGAGAAGGTTCCATGAGCAGGCAAGACTTGAGAGAACTTGAAAGATGGGCATGAATGGAGAGGACAAGATAAGAATAAGATGTAGAATAATTAGGCATCTGATTATATTTTTCTACGAGTACTTTATGAACTTGATATAGGAAAATGCTTAAAAAAGAAATGCTATAGTTCATTTCTGCATATGCAATAGCTGAAGTTACACAACAAATCAGCCGTTCATTTTGTAAAAGAAATAAAACCAAAATTTTCTGTAATAATCGTTCCTAGAATAAGAGATCAGACCGTTCAAATTTAGATACAGCTTATGAATGAATATTAAATGCCTTTGCAACATTATCTTTAGAATTTGATTCAACTAGGGAATGTAAACATAATTGCTATTGGGTGAGATTGCCTCTGAATAAAAAACATGGTTCAAAAACTGAGCTCAGATTTACAGTTGATTGAGCAAAAAAAAGAAAGAAAAAGGGAAAGTGTGGTGTTGTCAACATGAAAAGGAGAAGCAATGTGCATGTTTAGACAAAAGCTTTACAAGGGTATGCATAATAGTGACACTGTGTGTACAATGGGATACAGAGACATGTGCATATGCACACAAAAAATTACTTATGGACAGACACACTAGAAGCTAGAAACAAAGATTATCTCTGCAGAGGGGAACTCAGACACAGAGCAGAAAGGAAAATACCTCCTTTTCTGATTGAATTTCTCATGATGTACTCAATTATGAATTCTAAAAAAGAAATTTAAAAAATTTAAAACATTTTCTCCAATTTCCAACTCTTAAATGTGAGAACAGATTCTCTCAGTTGGAAGAGGGAGATTGAAAAAGAAAGTAGGAAGGGAAGGAAGAAAGAAAGAAGAAAATGCGGATAGAGATTCTGTTTTGGGAACTAAAGGTCGCAGAAAGGGAATAAACCTCTGTTCACGTTATCCAAGTGTTCAAAAGACAATTTCCCTGAGACTGAGCTCTCCATTTAAGAGACCACAAGAAAAGTAGAATCAACAACTACATAGACTTCATAAAGACATGAAAGACTATGGGAGGATTCAAATTTCAAAGAGAACAAGAATATATAAGGAACTCAAACAACTCAATAAGAAAAAGCAAATAATCTGATTTTAAAATGGGCAAAAGATCTGCCTAGACATTTTTCAGAAGAAGACATACAAATGGCCAGCAGGCATATGAAAAAAATGCTCAATATCACTAATCATCAGAGAAATGCAAATCAAAACCACGATGAGATGTCATCTCACCCCAGTTAAAATGGCTTTTATCAAAAACACAAACAAAAAATAACAGATGCCTGCAAGGATGTAAAGAAAGGGGAACCCCTGCACACTGTTGGTGGGAATGTAAATTAGTACATTCACTATGGAGAACAGTATGCATGTTTCTCAAAAAACTAAAAATAGAACCACCATATGATCCAGCAATCCCACTGCTGAGTATATATGACAAAAAAGGAAATCAGTATATTGAAGAAATATCTGCACTCCCATGTTTATTGCAGCACTAGTCACAGTAGCCAAGTTAATGGAATCAACCTAAGTGTCTATCAATGGATGACAGATAAAGAAATGTGGTATAAATATACATGATGGAACAATATACAGCCACGAAAAAGAATGAAATCCTGTTATTTGCAACAAGATGTTTGACCTAGAGGACATTATGTTAAGTGAAATAGTCCAGGTACAAAAAGACAAATATTGCATGGTCTCGCTCATATAGGGGAGCTAAAAAACTGATCACATGGAGGTAGAGAGTAGAAGAATTGTTACGTTACCAGAGGTTTGGAAGGGTAATGGGGAAAGGAGGGGATAGCTAATGGGTACAAAAATATAGCAGAAGGAATAATATCTAGTGTTCAGTAGTACAACAGAGAGTTAACAATAACTTATTATGTACTTCAAAATAACTAGAGAAATGGATTTGGAATGTTTCCAACACAAATGATAAATGTTTGTGGTGATGGGTATCCCAATTACCCTGATTTGATCATTACACATTGTATGCTTGTATCAAAATATCGCCTGTATCCCACGAATATGTACTATTATGTATCCATAAACATTTTTTTTTTAATTTCAAAGAGAACCACACAAATGTAGAGTGAAGGGGCTCTGCCTGGTCTCCACACAGGGGCCATTATAGCTGGAAGGGACTCCAGAGGCAGGATCCTGTATATGTAGCAGGTAAATGTGTATACTATATCAGTACCCATTTCCTAGGTAATTTTATGGAGTACTGCTTGCCTATCAAATTTCCCTCCAGGTAATCATGAAACTGTGACATGAAACGGACAGGCAGCGTGTACGCCACTCCTTTACCCCAGGACCCATCATTAAGTGCCTGCGTTACCATGCAAGCATTTCAAACAGTGACAGGTCTCCACATCTACCAAGATGGGCATTCCGTCTTTAAATGCCTATTCCCTTCACTCAAGGCCACTGAGCACGGGATGGCAATTTTCTTTTCTGAATTCTCACCACGTGCTGCTTCTTGCTCCAAGCATTCAACTCCCCGACTTTCAGTTTGTCTGAGGCTCAATGGAAGTCCCCAGATTTTTACTTTTCTAACAGAGTCCATCTTTAAGCAGATGTTTTATGCTGGATCCAGCTCTGAGAAAAGTATTTAGGAAAATAAAAAGTAATTCACTTGCATGGAATTTTAACAAGAGAGTCCAAGCTTTCAAAAGACTAGTGTAAACACAAAACAAAAAACAAACAGGAGATCTTAAAATAAACCAAAAAAAAAAAAAATCAAAACACACCCGCATCCACATCCACACACAAGATGAGTGATGTTGCCAAGTTCACGGTTAGTCTGTTCCTGGTGGGAAAACAGCAATTTTGTCACAGTGTTTTCTCTACAAAGGTCATCTTCAGACATTAACCCTGAACCAGTCATGGATAAAATTATTTGACACAGAATCAATAACTTTCAGGAAAGTCTCATGGCTTTATTTATTATGAGGACTCTAACCAGACAGAGTGAGACTGTGGGGGTTTTCTTTTGGTTTACCTCTGCCTTCCAAGTGCTTTTTTTGTTTTTATCTGACTAGGGTACATGATTGTATACTAACTCATCATAGAGGCAGAGAAAGATGCCGGCTTTGTTTCTAGACAGTGTCAACAGAAAAGAACCCAAACTCTGTTAAATAATTTAAAGAGATTTATTCTGAGCTGAACATGTGTGACCAGGCCTAGAGAGCCACACTCAAGAAGCCTTGCGTGCTATTGTGAATTATGTTGCAGTAAACAAAAAAAAAAGGAAAAAAGAAAAAAATAAATTAATGAATAAAGAAGCAGCCTTGAGCAAGTGGTCTCCCTGTGGTTGGGTTACAGTTTGTTTTACACATTTCAGGAAGACAGGAATTATACGAGAAGTTATAAATCAATACAATCAATACACGGAATGTGTACGTTGATTTGGCCTGAAAAGGTGGGGCATCTCAAAGCTGGGAATTACAGATTTAAAGGTGGGTTTAAAGATTCTTTGATTTGTAATTGGTTAAAGAAATGAAGCTTTGTCTAAGGGCTTGGAATGTTTTAAGTTAAGGAAGTCTGGGCCAGGCGCGGTGGCTCATGCCTGTAATCCTAGCACTCTGGGAGGCCAAGGCGGGAGGATCGCTCAAGGTCAGGAGTTCGAAACCAGCCTGAGCAAGAGCGAGACTCTGTCTCTACTAAAAAATAGAAAGAAATTAATTGGCCAACTAAAAAAAATATATAGAAAAAATTAGCTGGGCATGGTGCACATGCCTTGTAGTCCCAGCTACTCTGGAGGCTGAGGCAGGAGGATTGCTTGAGCCCAGGAGTTTGAGGTTGCTGTGAGCTAGGCTGATGCCACAGCACTCTAGCCGGGGCAGCACAGTGAGACTCTGTCTCAAAAAAAGGAATCTCCTTGTTACAGAGGTCTGAAAAAGGGCAGTGAAATATTTTACAAGTTGTCTGTTTAAAACTCTCCACCCTTTTGGGAAATTGAAACCTGCATTCCTTCCCAAGGCCAGTAATCAAAGGGGAAGAAAAGTGTTCTCTGCTGTTTGTTTGCTATTATCTTAAACCACAGGAGATGTGACCTTGGTTACATAGACCAGAGCTCAACCACTGAAAATGCCCCTTTAAAGAGCCCTATATTTCTGCTTCAGCGCAGAATGGTGGTCTTTGAGATGCTAGTTTGCTGCCCTCCTCATTTGCCAGCAAATTAATAAACCTCTCTTTCTTTTTCCTCAAACCACTTGTCCTTCTTCTGTTGTCACTGATTTGGCCTTGGGGGCAAGTACCAAACTTTCGGTAACATCCTTTTCCTTAACCATGTTGTTGTTCTTTGTTAACCCTTTCCTTTTAGTTGAATTAATCAAAACTGAACACAATGCTCTACATGGACCTTGCTAATGCAACATATGAAAGAAGAGCTACTACTTTATTTTTATGGCTTACATTCCATTTTAAGACATCTCAGCATTAGCTGACTTTTCACAACAGCACTCCAATGTAGCATGTATTTTTTTAATGTATTTATTTTTTTTCCAGACAGAATCTCACTCTGCCTGGGCCAGAGTGCTGTGGCGTCAGCCTAGCTCACAGCAACCTCAGACTCGGGCTCAAGCAATCCTCCTGCCTCAGCCTCCCAAGTAGCTGGGACTACAGGCATGTGCCACCATGCCCAGCTAATTTTTTCCATATATTTTTGGTTGTCCAGCTAATTTCTATTTTTTTTTTTAGTAGAGACGGAGTCTCGTTCTTGCTCAGGCCGGTTTCGAATTCCTGACCTTGAGCAATCCACCCGCTTCGGCCTCCCAGAGTGCTAGGATTACAGGCATGAGCCACTGCACCCAGCCACATGTAAGTTAAAGTAAACTGCAAACCATGTAGTTCCTTCTTACTTTTGACTGTATAAAGGATGAAATAGTATCAATATTTATGTGTTAGGTATATTTGTACCATTGTAAACTATACTACAGCTGTTTAATAGGTGAGATCTAAATGGCATCTTTGACTCTATGAAAGCTGAAACATGTACTTTATGTATTCTGAAGTTTTTATACAAAAGTAACCTGAAAGGTTATTAAAATGAACTTCTTCGTGTTTCTTTTGAGGAGATGATATAGGAAAATACAGGGTTTTTTGTAAGAATGTTTATCTGCTATAAAAGTTAATTTGTTTTCATATTCTTTTCTTCAGATAACAGGAATGATTTTATTTTTTTGGAGAAATTTAAAGTTTCCTGTGAATGCTTCCATGTTGGAAGATTTTTTTGATCTAAAAACTTTTTGGGGCCGGGCGCAGTGGCTCACGCCTGTAATCCTAGCACTCTGAGAGGCCGAGGCAGGAGGATTGCTTGAGCTCAGGAGTTCAGACCTGCCTGAGCAAGAGCGAGAGCCCGTCTCTACCAAAAATAGAAAAAATTAGCCAGGCATGGTGGCGTGTGCCTGTAGTCCCAGCTTCCCCGGAGGCTGAGGCAGGCGGATTGCTTAAGCCCAGGAGTTGGAGATCGTTGTGAGCTAGGCTGACGCCACGGCACTCTAACCCAGGCAACAGAGTGAGACTCTGTCTCAAAAACAAACAAACAAGAAACCTTTTGGGGCTTATAACATACTATTTATTAAGTTTTGGGATAACTCATTTTCCCACATCAGATTAAAGCTTCTAAAAATAAATGCTTTCAGTAAAAAACAGCATTGCTTAAAAATTCAGTGGTATTGATGGCAAGAT
>CAUYRT010089755.1:0-15123 GCA_963574885.1 Lepilemur ruficaudatus
TCCTGGGAGCCAGTCGTGTGCCACCGTCTACAAGGTGAGCACAGGGTTCAGCCCTGAGCATGCGAGAATCTTCCTGCTCGACTGTCTCCTCCGCGGGCCTCGGACCCTGCCTTCCACAGGGCGCGGAGAGGAGGTGCCCCCCTGGGGGGCTTTGGCAGCAGTGGTTGGCATCCCCTTTCCAGGGAGGGGTTCTTACCACAACTTGCAGACTGAACTTGCCTGCTCACCTTAATATTCCACAGAAACAATGCGATAAACGGCTCCTTAACTAACCCGGAAGAACTTCCACCCGGAAGATGGCAGAAGTAGTGACACCTCATTTTCTAGGTCAGCTAGAGCCAGCAAAAGTTCCTGGGAATTGGGTGAGCTTTGTGAATTGGGTTCGGGGGTTGCCACCATTTACTGAGTTCTGAGAAATTGCAAAGAATCCCGTAGAACGTGAATTGTATCTCATCTGGGGACAAATGCCTTGTCCTGGGGACTTGAGGGTGTTTCCCTGCCTGTGGTTGACACAGACTGTTGTCGTGAGAGCTTCTGTTTCTCTCGCTGCTTTTCTTACTCATCTGCGGCATTCCGTCGAAAATTCAGGAATACACACGTGCGTGACCAGTTATTTACGGGCAAGTAATTCTTTGTGAAATATACCGGAGATCTACAGCTTTGTTTAACAGATACTTCGTGAGGACCCACTGCACTCTAGGGACACAGGGGTCCAACAAACAGGATAGATAAAGTCCCTGCCCTAACAGTGCTGTCATCTTGGCTAGGCGTGGAGGTGGGGTGGCCGGAGGAAGAATAAACATGTAAAACGTTTCAAAGCCCAGTGCTGACAAGAGTGAGGGAGAATTCGAAGGTAGCAGCGAGGGACAGGGGTGATCAGGGGCCCCACCAAGAAAATGGCCGCTGAGAACCCAGAGGAGAGGCCTGAGCTGGGGACGGCCTGGCCAGCTCCCCACACGGCGAGGGGACCCGCAGGGGCTGCAGTCCTTCGTGTGTGCATGAGTCCGTACACTGACCCTTAGCAGCTCGGCCTGATTCCATGCAGTGCTGGTTGTCATGGAGATGCCGGGAGAGGAGGATTTCCCGCCCTCTGAATGAGTAGCCCCATCCCATGAGTACACAGCCTAACTGCCCCTTCCCTAATTGGCACCTCTGTACTATTTTCTTTGGCTGAGAAAATTCTTGTAAATGTATATTTAATGTGGTGTTGAAAATAGTCGCTTTTTTCCCCCTCCCCTAAAGATCATCAAATCTCTGGGGGTCTTTCAAAACCTAGAGGTGATCTCCCTGGTCCTATTATTCTGTTTTGTTTTTGCTTTATTTTTTTTTTAAGATCTAATTGTGGATTTTTTTTCCCCTTCTATGAATCCCAACTAAGGAACTAAAATGGAAGATTGGCTTCTGGCTCTCACTGTAGCAGATGGGATACTTCTACAGGTGATTGCCCCGGGGGTCTGGAAGGGAGAGAGGAAGGCGCCATTAGACTAAGACAGCTCTGTTATTGACTAATGGTGCACAGTGTTGCCTGGTTTTGCCCCCCAAAAACAGACACAGATTTGCGACTCTATTTGTTTTGTAAAATATGCATCGGGAGAGCAACACCAAAATGCTGAATGACAAGTGACCCCCCGGAACATGCCTGGTATGCGCTGTGTTGGCTTGCCAGTGTTTCTCAGAGGCTTAGTTGATTCTAATTCAGTAGGATTTTTAACCCCTCCGTTTAAAAATCTTGCTTGGAAAGTCCATGTTATTCCCATTAACATCAATGAGTTTTTCACATATCCAAATATCTGATATCGTGCTTTGAGAATTGAAGCCTACCCTGCTTTTAAGAACAGGGGATCTCGCCGTATCCACTGGAGTTTTGCAATGATTTGACATGTCCTGGAAGAAATTATCTTTCAAGAAAGTAAGTTCAGTTGATTGAAATGAAATTAACTCCACATTTCTGTGTCACAGTTTATTAGCCTGATTGGCTTGCTGAATTCCAGCCTCTGTTTACAAACATCCCGAGGCCGGCATGTCCCCGCTCTCGGCATGCTTGGGTGCTTTTCCCTCCCGTAGCTTCGGAACCCAACCCTGATGCTGAAAATTTCCCCCGTAGACTACCGTAAGTTGTAGCGTTCAAGAGTTTCCGTGCGTGGCTGTAATTCCTTGTGTAAATTTTAGCTCCATCTCTAGCGTAGGTACCATTTAATGTCATCTTAACATACTTGTTTTGGATTTTGCGGTCGCCGCAATAACAAAAACCCTTCATTTTGATGCTTTCATGTTCTTGTTTCAGAAAATACTTGGCCGTGGCTGTTTCTGCCTGGCTTGTTTTCCCCATGCGTTCGCTTGGAGACAGAGCAGATCCTCCCTGCGTAAGCAGCGTCACGGGGTGAGGCTCTTGGCCAGGCGATCGCACTTGTTCACGAGAAAAGAGGTGAAAGCCACACGTTCTGCATGTTGGTTCCAAGGCTAGTGGCATTGCTTATTTAACGATGAATGAGTGTATGAAATTTTGTAGAGCAGCTTAGTCCTAAAGCTTTTTTTGAAACAGTATTAAGCTTCAGAAAAAGTGTCCTGATGTTAATAGACTGACACATGAAAACCAAGTAAAAATAAAATTAGAACTGAGCTGAAGCCCTATTTAAAGAGACAGCCTTTTAAACCGAGTCACGGCAAACGCACAGCATGTGAAGTTGTCGCCCGGTGTTTGGGCACACGAGGGGGCACAGGGTGGTCGTCCGCATGTCCTTGCTGCCCCTCTCTGGCATGGTGAGCTGCGGGAAGGCGATGCCCTGTTCCCTCCCGCACTGCCCGCAGGGGAAGGACGTTTGAGCCTCCTGTTCTCCTCTCCTAAAACAGCGAACGATCACGTCATACGACGTTCTGCTTTTTCGCTGCGGATTCCAGCCATCTGCCTCGTCGGGACCAAGTTTACAGTTTCCTCCTTTCACTGTTACCCAGTTCTGAGTTTTCGCTTCGCTGCCAGTTGTGGTTTCATTTCTGAGCACTCATTCATTAATCCTTCTTTTTAATTTCCCAGATCACATGCTGGTGTAAATCGTTTTGCAGTTAAAATACCACGTTAGCCTTCCTGCCAGCCCGGGGCCCGGCCGGCCCTCCCGGAGCCGGTTCTCACGAGGCCGAGGCGCGGCTGAGCATCTGGGGGACGAGGAAGCCGCCGTGCCTGCCCCTAGGAAGCTGTTTTCTCCTCAAACTTGAGATTTCGAAAACTGTAGAGCAGCGCAGAGAGGACCGGGAACTCGGGCAGAGTCCGTGGGGACGTCGGCTGAGAAGGGCACCTTGTCCCCCTGTGAGCCCGCGTCCTGGTCAGCTTGCGCCAGAGGCAGGTCGCCCCCGCGGTCAGCTGAACCGGCGCCGTCTCTGTCTTGCCTCTGCTTTGCGCTCCCATGATGTGAAATTCGTGCTCAGGTTACGGGGGCGACCCCTCAGAAATGTGCGAAGACTTCCAGAAAGACCTTCTCTGATCACGGCGGGGGGGGGGGAACCACCCCCCGCCCCTGCCACCAAGGGTTTGCATCCCTGGAACAAGGACTGTCTCTGTCTGGAGAATGCCTGCCTGTCACTGTTGGTTTTTACCATGTTTTTCTTTTCTTTAACCTAAATTTTTAAAGTAACACAAGTTTATTGTTTTAAAAACATCAAATGCACAAGTGCAGGAATTTTTTTTCCGGAGGCAAAATCAGTCTTAGTCTTTTGAAATGAAACGCAGTAAATCTGTTCCTGTTGTGTTGGATAGACTTTCCTGCTCTTACCTGCCTTTACCATAAAATATGCGATATGTTCTTTCGTGAGTAGGACATTAACTTCGTAAGTTATCATAGGCTTTCCATGGCTGCACATGGCTCTGTGTCATGGATTACTGTAATTTAGTAACCCTTCCAACTTTCTGTGCTTTTTACAGTGTTAGATGACCATCGATGTGTGTCTGTCTGTATTTCTGTAATATATGCAAGGATTTCTGTGGGATAGACTTCCAGAAGAGGAATTGCTAGGTCAAAGGGCATGAACATCTAAATTTTGGTGGACACAGCCCCCAGACCCTTCAGAAGGCTGTACCAGCCTGTACCCCCAGCTATAATAAAAGGTCATTCTCCGCATTTCTGTGGTAACTGTCGAGGTCATGCACCTTTTTTTATGTTTATTGACCAGTTGTATTCTTTTCTCCTTCGATTTACCTATGCAACATTTTTGCTTTTTTCCATCGTTTTTATTTTAATAACTTTTTCCTACAGTATAGCTATTAGTCCTTTATCTGAAAAGTTATAAATATTCTAGTCTCTTCTTTTAGCTGTTTGATGATATCTTTTTAGGCACATTGGAGTTTTGAATTTTCCCGTAGTCCAATATAATCTCCTTTTATTGGAGCTTGAGTTGTGAATCTTGCTTTGAAAGATTACTGCTGCAAGATTGCAAAAGCTGTAATCTTTTGCTTATGGTTTTTTGTATTTTCAGTTTATTGGGGATTTGCTCTTGTGTGATGTGAGATGTGATCTAGCGTAATGTTTTCCTACGTAGACAGTGTGTTTTCCCCACCACTTAGCCATAGGATTTCCTGTCATCTGCCCTCCTAACTGGAATGTCTAGGTGGTTTTCCCCGAACTTGCGTGTATGTTGGTCTAGATATAGAGGCTCTGTTCTGTCCAAGTCTCGGTTTGCTATTCTGTAGGCCAGCTCTTTGCTGCGAATAAATGTGGCTCTACAGACAGTTCGATATGTAATAAGATACGTACTTTCTCATTCTTATTTTTTAAAATTAACTTTGGGGCAGGAACACAGGAGGAAGAATAGAATGCAAAGTGTATGCACATAGTCTGACAGGTTAGGAACAATCTAACCAAAAAGGTGGAAAGTAGAGTAAGGTCCTGGACTACTTGGGGGAGTCAAAGGAAACTATTTCAAACCAACAGACCAGGAAGTAGGGCTTAGGTAAGGACAAAAGGGAATTAAAATGGGGCAACCAACTGTCCCAGCTTTCCTGCAACTAAGGGAGTTCCCAGGACACAGGACTTTTGGTTTCAACACTGAGAGAACCCCAGTACTACTGGAGCAAGTGGGTCTCTCTAGATTATGCATAAAAGAAATAAATGCAAAGGTAACCACTAGAATTGAACTATATCCCAAATACTGAAGAACCTGAAAGGAAAAACAAAGCAAAGAGAGACACAGTAATAATTAATGCAGTAATGATAATATAAAATAATCTGACAAAGTTGAAGCCATATCAATGAATGTCAAGGGGTTTACCTTTCCTATAAAAATGAAGAGATTTCATGTTAGCTTGAAGGCAAAATCCTGCTCTGCACATGAGAGCAGCACACCTGAAACAGTGGTTCAGAGGGGAGTGGGATGGACATTGAATCATCTGGAACGTGAACCCACAGGGAAGCTGCCATCCTGGGGGTAGACCGAGTAGAAATCAGGTCATTAAGGCATTATCTAAGACAAAGTAGGACACTTCAGAGAATGCTAAAAGTCACAAGCCAAAAACTGTATAAAATTATATAAAGCCAAAACTATAGCATATGCAAACAGAAAACACAAACACTGAAATGTCAAGAGATTTTAACACTGGTCAAGTTGGCTACACGTAAGAAATGATACAGGAGACCCAATCAACATAGTCGATCGTGTGTATATGTTGAAATGTGTGCCCTGAGAATACGTTTTTCTGAAGCATACATGGAATGTCTACAAAGGCTTATCAAAAATTAGGTCACAAAACATTGTAAGTTTCATGAAAGAATTGTTACAGGCAACATTCTCTGATCTCTGTGCAATAAAACTAGACATTTTTAACAAAAACAAGGTCCTTCCACCTAGAAACTTAAAAACCTATTAAATTCTTGAGAGAAAGTGCAAATATAAACCAACATAATAGAATTTCTGTAAAGTAATGATAATAAAACAGTGTATTGAAGACAATGTAATAAGTAGAGGAGAAGTCATGGCAGTAGACACATCAATAAAAAGGAAAGAAGAAAAATAAATGAAATTAATATCAAACCCAGAAAATTAGGAAAAATTAAAAGGGAAGCCAAAAAAATATAGTTCATAAAAGAAAACAAAGAAGGAAAAAGCATTTATTAAATCAATAAATCAAACTACAGTTTCTTTGGGAAAAAATCAAAAACAAATCATTAGCTACCTTATTCATGGAAAAAGTGGGGAAAATACTGTAAAAAAAGAATGACAGGGAAATAACTTGATACAGAAGTTTTTAAAAAGCACAAGAGACTAGCCTGCAAATATGAACATATTTGAGGTACATACTCGAGAAAATACCAGTTTTACCAAAATTGACCCCAGTAGAGATAGCTTAACTAAACCAATTTATGTAGAAGAAATAAAGGACATTTTGAAGGAACTACCTTACAAAACGGTACCAGGCCCAGTTGCTTTCACAGGGGAATACTACTGAATCTTTTGTGCAGATGATCCTCGTGTTACTTAAATTGTTTAAAAGCATAAGAAATAAAGGGAAGCATCCTATATTTTATATGAAGCAAGACTAACGTTGAAACCTAAACATAATAAAGATGATATGTGATAAAATAAAAGGATAACGTGGGAATATTGGTGCAGAAATCCTAGATAATAAAATATTGGTGAATAGATTCCAACACCTCGCTGATACTAATGGTACTCAGGTTTATGCCCAGGAATGCAAGGAGAGTTCGATGTTAGGAAATCTCTTACCTACGTTGCAAATGAATATCGCAATCGTGTAAGAGGGAAATATAAAACTAATACAGGTAACTTCTACACGCTATACTCTGGTGATATATACTCAACTGTACAGGTGAAACTGAAAATATTCTTAACTTTATTTTTCATAGTAGTATGAAGTTACGTGGATGTAGGTTGAGCAAATAACTAAGAACTTGGGGAGCTGAACAGGAATCGGTGCCAGTGGTATGAGCGCCTTATTTCTAAAATGTGTACATATATACACACTTCTTCCAGCCCTAGCTACTGAAAAGGCCTGGAAGCAGTAATAACCCAGGGACAACAAACCTAGTTCCCAGTCTTAATTCCAAAATACCACACACCCCTGAAAGGATCTCATGTAACCTGGAGAAATGGCAGATTCCAGGACTGGGACAGGGAAGATGCAAAATGAGCCTAGAATGATAAAAAGATGGGAAGGAAGGACACAAAATGAGTTGAGAATTAGGGGAGGAGGAAAGGCCAATCTTAAAAACATTGGAGCAGATCCTTTACCAAAGAATACACGTAAATGGAAGATAGGCATATGGAAACATGCTCAACATCTTAGCCCTTATGTACATTAAAATTAAAACCAAAATGAGGCACCACTAAATATTTATTAGAAGGCTAAAATGCACCAGCAATACCAAGTGCTGATGGAGGTGCCCAGCAGCTGGAGCTAACACGGTGCTCATGGAAATGCTGAATTCTAGCTGGCAGGTTTTTTTGATTGAGCGAAACCTTGCTCACTGTATGACCCAGCAATTCAACTCTCTAATGTTTGCTCAAGTGCAATGGAAGGTTAGAAACACACGCATATATTTATACTCCAGTGGCTTTACTGAAAATCTCCCAAAACCTCCACCTCGATTTCCTCAGCTGGGGAGTTGGAGTAACCTGCGGTACGTCTATGTGATGCAGTTCGAATCGGCACCAAGAAAGGATCGAGCTGTGTGCACGCACGGCGTGAATGGATTTCGAAAGCACCGTGTGTTTGAAAGTGAAAGAAGACACGTCATCGCTTCCACTTTTGTGACTTACCAGAAAATGCAAAGTCACTGGGACAGGAAGCAGGTCGGTGGTGTCCAGGGGGATGGGATTGAGGGGAAGAGGCTGACCTAAGGGCCACAGGGGGCCACTGGGGGGACGGAAATGTCTACGCTTGATCTTGGTGGTGGTCACGACTGTAGGCATCTGTCAAAACTCGCAGAACTATACGCTGAAAAGGGCAAGTTTCACTTTATGTAAATTATATCTTTAAAAAATGTTAGTGTCATGGAAGACAAAGGCTGTGAAACTGTTCCAGCTTTTAAGGGAGACAGGAGAAATGCGACAGCTTAACACGTGTGGTGCTGGACCAGAGAGAGGAAAACTGTGTGGCGGAAGACGGAATGGGGCAATTGACGAAATCGGTTAGGGTTGCATGTCGGGTAAGAGAGCTGTACCCGTTTCCTCAGTTTGCTGTGGCTGCTGAGAGAACATCCTTTCCGTAGGAAATAAGATGTGTGATGTACCCAGTCAACTCTTAAATGGTTCACACAAAATTAAATCATAACGCAGGTGAGGGGAGAGGGAGAAATAAAGCAGCAGCAAGATGATAAAAACGGGAATCTGGGTAAAGAATATATACACATTCTGTGTTTTCGTATAGCTTTTCTGTAAGTTTGAAATATTCGAAAGAAACCTTTTAAATGAAGTAATGAAGAAATCTACTTAAAAGTTCTTGCTCGTGTATTTTTTATATGATTTCAGAATCCACTTGTCCCCTTTTACTTTTTAAAAATCCAATCACAATTTTGATTTGGAGTATGTTCACTATGTTAATTTGGGATCACAGTGAATTTGTTTTTATTTTTTTGAGACAGAGTCTCACTCTGTTGCCTGGGCTAGAGTGCTGTGGCGTCAGCCTCGCTCACAGCAACCTCAAACTCCTGGGCTCAAGCGATCCTCCTGCCTCAGCCTCCCGAGTAGCTGGGACTACAGGCATGCGCCACCATGCCTGGCTCATTTTTTCTATATATATCTTTAGTTGGCCAATTAATTTCTATTTTTAGTAGACAGACAGGGTCTTGCTCTTGCTCAGGCTGGTTTCGAACTCCTGAACTTGAGCGATCCTCCCGCCTCAGCCTCCCAGAGTGCTAGGATTACAGGCGTGAGCCACCGCGCCCGGCCCACAATGAATTTTTATGTTGAGAAAATTTTCGTCTTTCTGATATTTTTCTTTCCAGGAACATGCTATGTTTTTTTTTTCACTTATTCAGTTCTTGCTTTTATGTCCTTCATAAAATTTTATACTTTTACTTATAAAATTATTTTATATTTTTTGCTGAGTTTAATTGCATATATTTTTTAATGTTTATAAATGAGCTTTTTAACTCATTGAAATTACTAATTGGTTATTGCCAACATATGGAAAAGCTATTGAATCTTGTATTTTGCCATTCTGCTGAATTCTCTTATCCTAACATCAGTTCTCTTTAATTCTCTCAAATAATATCAGGAAATAATGACAGTTTGGCTTTTTCTTCCTAATATATTTGTCTATTCTTTGTCATTCATTCACCAGGATCTCGACAGTAATGCTAAGAGTGATGGTACTGTTGTCGTGATATGCCTACGTGAACTGTTCTGGAAGTTCGTGTTCCTGGAGTTTGCTACTTATGAAATATAAGGTGTTAGTTAATAGATGATTGCTGAAGTTCTTGGATGAATCCCCACAACTGAGAAGCATTTGTGATTTACTGAAAAGCATCATATGCTGAAAGCAGCCTTAACCCTAGTGACTGAGATACACTTTGACTGTAATATTGCCACAGTGTACCCAATTTCTGACATCGTATCTGTACTGTCCTGGGAATCAGATATTTGAAGTGTCACCCACTCTTTTTAACCATTCTTGTTATGAAGATAGTACACATGGGAGGAAGGGCGCTCGATGAATATCTGTGTAACCACAACGCTAATCAGGAAGTAACTCGGGGCAGGTCCTCGGGTGTACTTTGCACCTTGTACACCCCTCCGTTGTTTTGTGTGGCGTCCCCCAGAGGAAACCCCTAATCTGATTTTTCTGGTAATCAGTTTCTGGTTTGTGATTGTAGTTTTATCAGCTAAGCATGCGTCCCTCAACGCCATGGTTTTATTTCTGTATTTCTGTTAACTGCTTATGAAATAGTACGTATGTCGTATGCTCCTTCATTTCATGCTTTTATTCAGTATTACGGTTGCAAGACAACACTACAGTTGCACGTCACCATAGCTTGTTCGTTTTCTTTGTTGTGTAGTGTCGTGTGGATTTGTCACAGTTTCTCTTTCACCATTTGTGGACGTTTGGTGGTTGCAGTCCTCTTGCTGTTTGTTACTAGTGACGCCCCTGTGATCAATCCTGGCTGTCTCTTGATGCTCACCTGCGTGCATCTCTGTTGGGCACGTCCTAACACTGGAACTGCGAGTCATGGGTGTAGGCATAGTTGTCTTTTGTGGATAACGCCGAAGGGTTTCCCAGTGTGGTTAAATCAGTTTAACGCCCATCAGCAGTCTCTGAGGTTTCCTGTTGCCCCGCGCTGGTGTCGATGCTCAGTATCATAAGCTGCTTAGCTTGAGCCGTCCTTGTGTTCGTGCGCATGGATCTCGTCGTGGTTTTAGTTGACATTTCTGGAACGACCAGTGTGATTGAACATATTTTCGCGTGGCTGTTTGCCGTTCGTATTTGTTCTTTCTTGAAGTGTCTGTACGTGACTTTCATCTACTTTCCTATTGAGTTGTCTTTTACTAGTTCATGTAGGAGTTCTGTATATGTTCTGGGTAGGAATCCTTCGGCCACGTATGTTGAAAATATCTCCACTCTGCGGCTTGCCCTTCATTCTTTTAGTTGTCTGATCAGAAGATGTTAATATTAAGGCAGTTAGGATTTTATCAGTCTTTTTGTTTGGGTATATTTTGTCATGTTTAAGAACTCTTTTCCCCCCATAAGAGCGTGGAGATATTCTTTTATATTTTATGGAACAGAGATTGGCAAACTTTTTATGTTAAGGACTAAATAGTAAATACTTTAGACTTTGTGGGCCACATAGGGTCTCTGTTACAGATTCATCTACTTTTTTAATAACTTTAGAATTGTGAAAATCATTTTTAGCAGAGTCGGTCTGCAGGCTGCAGAGTGCGTATTCCTGCTGTAGAAGTTAGTTATCTGCTGTCACATTTAGAGCTACGGTACAGCTACTGGTGCATTTCTTGTCATTTTGGTCTATAGCGTAAGGTACATACAGGCCGTATCTAAATGCACATTTATTCGTTCCTCGGGAAGTCTGTTCTTTCCCACATCTGCGCAGTGACCCCTTCGTCACAAAGCGAATGAGTCTGTCCGACTTGTCTGTTCCCTTCAGTGGCCTGTTTGGTTATTCTCCCCCCATCCCACACTGTCTTAATTACTGTAGCTTTATAACAAATTTTTACATCTAGAGAAGAATGTGCCTCATTTCTTCTTTTCACAGCTGTCTTTATTCTTGGCCAAGACACTTCCATTAGTGTATAAATTTCAGAATCCGTTTGTCACATTTTAAATGTGACATAATTAAAAAAAAACTTTGTTTTTGAATTGAGATTTGATTAACTCTATAAGTTGGTTTGAGAACTGACATCTTCACAATTTTGAGTCAAATCAGTGAACATGTTGGATTTTTTCCGTTTATTAAGGTTATCTTAATTTTTCTCAATCCATAGCTTTCTCCTACAGAGGTCTCACACATGTTTTGTAGGACTTATTAGGTAGATAACATATTTGAACATGTGATCTATTATAAATAGTATGCATTTATCAATTTTCAGTGTGTCCCTAGATGTTTATTGGCGTATACTGCTGAAAGCCTATTGGCTTGCACTTTGCTTTATAAGAATGTTTTAAAATTGTGAGACATCTCAGGTCTCCTAATTTTTTTATCTTTTTTTATTTTTTAATCAACTTGTTTGACTAATCACCCTGGGAACTTCACTACAGTATTAAGTACAAGTGATAAGAGCAGACATACCTTATTCTTTATGCTTTAGGAAGCAAGAGTTCAATCTCTTTGTTTTTTCCTTCTCCCCACACCTCCCCCCCGCCACTTTTTTTTTTTCCTTTTAAGAGATTGGATTTTGCTGTGTTGCCCAGGCTGGCCTCAAACTCCTGAGCTCTTGTAATCTTCCCGCCTCAGCCTCCCACTGCACCCAGCTTCAGTCTCCTTTATTCCTGATCGGTCTTCTGGCTGGATGTTTATCAATTTTACTCATCTTCTCAAAGATCACACTTGTGGTTTTATTGCTTTTTCTCTTCTTTCTGTTTTCTATTTCATAAATTTTCTCTATGATGTCAATCCACAGACATTTTATTTGAGCATTTTTATTACTTAGAAGACATTTACAAAATTCTAGTAGATTCTTCTCTGATGTTTTCCCTTTAGTATGGTATTACACTGAGAACTAATAATTTCCAATTAAAGATTAGATGAAAGTTTTCAGTTGTATAGTAAAAAGATTTTGAAATATGGAAATTTCCTTTATACTTGCTTTGGGATTTCCTCCTCTCCTGCTACCACCACCAAAAAACAAACAAAAAAAAAAACCTGCTAGTACAGTTCTGTGCTCAGAAATTATATCCCCTGTAATTTGTGGGAATAGAGATCTTGGGAAGCATATGAAGCAACTTGACATTTCTTATGACTCAAGTGTTACTTATCACAATTACTTTACTGCATTTTAAGCATGTAAGAACTATTTTGCCTTGTAAGTTTAGGTTTGAATTTATTAAATTACGGGTCTGTAGCAAAAGCTGATTTACAAAGCTATTTAGTGTTTGATAGAAATAATTGAAGTTCTTCTGATTTAGAAAAATTTTAATATCAACCCTGAACTATAAAAATCACAATAAAACTTTACCACCACTGCTAATCCATTGATGTGTTTTGTGATAGAGTATGTCAGGATAATCCAACCTTAGTTTCTGACAAAATTTCGCAGACCTGATTATAGTTGAGTCCGTGAGTACGAATGAAGGACACTGTTGATTACATTCTTTCAATAACGTATGTTTCAAATATTTTCTGCAGAGAACCTGCTAGTAGATAATATAATGAATAACAACAAACCTTATGCTTTAATAAGCTTTGTCAATTTGTCCGTCTAATCCCTTTTCTGTTCGCACATTTTTACAGCCATCACTTGTTACACATCTTAGCAGATTCCACTTCAGGTGGTACTGAATTAGTGTTTTCTCAACTTTCTCATTTTTCTGAAAATGCTTTCTTTCTGGGGATTTTAAAATCCTTTCTTTGAAAATATTCTTGCCAGGACCATAATTTGCCAACTCTTGATCTAGCTTTCGAAATAAACTACAGAGAGAAGAGAAAATTGAAACCAAGTAGAAGAAAGGCCATAATAAAGAACAGAGATTAATGAAATTGGAAACAGAAAAAAAGATATAGAAAATCAAAGAAACCAAGCTTATTTCAATTTTGAAGAAATCAGTGAAAATGATAAAATTCTAACCAGACTAATGAGACAGAGACACACACAGATTACCCAAATGTGTATCGAAAGGGGGGAAATCAGTACAGACCCTACAGATATTAAGAAGGAAATATTTAAGCAATTATGCTAATAAATGTGATACATTCAATGAAATGGACAGAATCATGGAAAGACAAACTATCAAAGCTCTCTCAGGAATGAGTACCGTAATTGCTATGGTGGCTATATAACTGCATGTCAGTACTCATTGGACTATCTATAAAGGGTGAATTTTATAGTATATAAAATTTACCTAAATACACCCGACTTTAAAATGTTGTTTAATGCAGTCAGTATTCATTTTATTTACACAGAGATTTACCACTTTTCTTTTCATCCTTTCTGTACTGCTAACTTTCCTTCCATGATAGTTTTCCTTCTGCCTGAAGAATACTTGTTAAGCAGTGACAAGCTAAAGCCAACTCGTAGTGCCTCAAAAGAAGCAATTCTTTAATTTACAAGAATTTTATGAGCTGGTTATAAAACACTCATTACTAAAAATCATATACATTCACAGTTAAATACATTACATTTGGAAAGGTAATACATACTCAAAATTTATTCCTTCCAATTATTTATTTTACTGTTGTCCCTGCCTTTGAGGCCATTGTTACGATGGTGTAGTACAGAGAATCTTGTCATCTGTACACTCAGTGCTATCACATTGGTAGCTGGAAGTCAGCCCTAGTAGAGGAATTTTCCCAACAGAAATTAGCAAATGATTATTAATTGGAGCTTTATTTATTTGATTGTCTAGGCCAAGATCTGTAAACTATGGCCTGGGGCGGAACATCTTATTTTTCTTTTTCTGACAGTTTCATTGTAACACGGCCACACCCATTTGTGTCTTGTCCGTGGCTGCTCTCCCACCTCAATAGTGGTCCAGTTGTTGGGACTGAGACTGTATGGCCCATACTTAAGAATGTGACGATGATGTCACTAACGCTCGTTAATTTTAAAGAGCATCACATATTTATCATTACATTTTGAACAGCACAAAGCATTTTAAATGTTCTTCCAGTAGTTAAAATTATTATCTGATTGTGCAAAGAAGTCACTCATGTCACTGCCAGAGACGTGAAGTTCTGACATACGTCTGCAACTGCTTCACCTTCGTCTTGTGGGTGTTTGTGCAGAGCTACGTGTTTGCCAGCTGCAACTGCAGGTGGCTACGTGCACAAGAGCTTGGCACATACCAACAAAAGCACTCTGAGAATCGGTTGTATGGAATTATAATAAAAAGTATTGATTACTATTTGTAAACTGTGTTTCACGTCCTTTATATCAGTAAGATTTGTTTTTTTAAAAAACGCACACGTCCACGCATACTTAGTCTAGAAGGTCAATTAAAGGTTTATTAGCACACTATCACCCTTGTTTTCTTCCACGTGGGATTGCCCGTGTGAAATTCTGTTTTGGGGTTCCCCCACAAAAACGTCTGTCTTTTATCTTTAAGTAGTACTTCTCCTTGGGCTACGGTGCTAAGTTTGCAGTTACTTTGTCAGAATCCAGGGAGACACTGTGCCCTTCCCCCAGGCCTCCGTCGTCGTTCTTAAGTCAGCCGGCTTCTTCGAAGTGATGTCTTTTCTCTAGATTGAGATTTGACTAGGTGTAGACACCTTTTTTTTTTTTTATCCTGCTTTAAAATCGTAGGGCTTCCTGAATCAGTGTCCGGAGCCATGAGGCTCGGCCATATTTGCCTGAGCCTTACCCTTCCCCCCTCATAGCTGAAGTTAAGTTTCTGTTTCCCAGGAATGATAAGTTTCGCTTTGCAGCCAATGACGTGGCTTTGCATTTGCTATCCCCCGATTGGATGCTTTTGGATGCCTCGTTTACATACTGGACCTAATGAGAACTGCAAAC
>CAUYRT010089756.1:0-28943 GCA_963574885.1 Lepilemur ruficaudatus
ATTAGCTGAACAACTAAAAATATATAGAAAAAATTAGTTGGGCATGGTGGCGCATGCCTGTAGTCCCGGCTACTCGGGAGGCTGAGGCAGAAGGATTGCTTGAGCCCAGGAGTTTGAGGTTGCTGTGAGCTAGGCTGACGCGATGGCACTCTAGCCCAGGCAACAGAGTGAGACTCTGTCTCAAAAAAAAAAAAAGATAATGTATGAAAAAATAAAAGCAAAAAAGTGACCTAAAATACAGGGGCTTAGATTACATAGGATCGAGATTTATGTTTCTCTCATGTAACAGTCCAGATGAAGGTGATAATCTAGATGGGAGGAAGCTCGGCTCCAGGAGGTCCTCAAGGTCCAACTTCTTTCTCTCTTGTGATTCCATTATCCCCTAGGTTGCTGTCCTCATCCAAAGATTGAATCTGACACCACCACCACATCCACTTACAGTCTGCATAATAGGAGTCGGGGCAAATGGAGGGGAATGGGCTTTAGTGATGTGACCCAGAAGTTGCACTTTCAGTTTCACTTACAAACAAGTGGCCAGGACTTATTCATATAGAAATATAGTCTCTAGCCTGGGTGCCAAGTGCCCTGCTAAACCTTCGGAGGTTATATTAAAATGAAGGAGAATGAAGAAATATTTGGAAAGTTGTCTCTGTCAGTAGTCAGGGAATGAATACATTAGTATTGGTATTGGTTCTCAGTTTCTTAAGCTATGAAATTAGTATTGGTTTCAGTTTCTTAACCTAAGAAATGGGAATGAAATCCTATTTAAGAGGACAACTATGAGAAATATATGAGAATACATATACAAGCATACATTATTTTATTGTGCATTGCTTTATTATACTTTATAGATACTGTGTTTTTAACAAATTGAAGGTTTCTGGCAACCCTGCTTTGAGAAAGCCTGTCAGCACCATTTTTCCAACAGTATATGCTCATTTTGTGTCTCTGTCGCATTTTGGTAATTCTCACACGTTTTAAACTTTTTCATTATTATTGCATCTGTTATGGTGATCTGTGATGAGTAACCTTTGATTTTACCATTGTAATTGTTTTCAGGCACCATGAACTGCACCCACATAAGAAAACAAACTTAATCTATAAATGTTATATGTGTTCTGACTGTTCTACCAACTGGCATTTCCCCCTCTCTCTTTTGCTTGAGCCTCCCAATCTCTGAGATGAAACAATATTGAAATTAGGCCAATTAATACTCTTACAATGGCCTCTAAGTGTTCAAGTGAAAGGAAGAGTTGCATATCTCTTCCTTTAAATTAAAAGCTAGAAATGATTAAACTTAGTTAGGAAAGCATGAGAAAGCTGAGAAAGGGCGAAAGCTAGGCCTCTTGCACTAAATAGTAGGCCAAGTTGTGAATGCAAAGGAAAAGTTCTTGAAAGACATTAAATGTGCTACTCCAGTAAACACATGGACGATAAGAAAGCAAAATAGCCTTATTGTTGATGTGGAGAAAATGTGTAATGGTATGGATAAAAGATGAAATCAGCCACAACAGTCCCTTAAGCCAAAGCCTAATCCAGAGCAAAGCTCTAACTCTCTTCAATTCTATGAAGGCTGAGAGAGGTGAGGAAACTGCAGAAGAAAAGTTGGAAGCTAGTGAAGGTTGTTTCATGAGGTTTAAGAAATGAAACTGTCTCCGTAACATAAAAGTGCCAGATAAAGTAGCAAGTCCTGATCTAAAAGCTGTAGCAAATTATCCAGAAGATCTAGCTAACATAATTGATGAAGGTGGCCACACTAAACAACAGATTTTCAATGTAGATGAAACAGCCTTCTATGGAAAAAGATGCCATATAGGACTGTAAAAGCTAGAGAGAAGTCAATGGCCTCAAATCTTCCAAGAACAGGCTTACTCCCTTGTTAGCAGCTAATGCAGCTGGTGACTTTATATTGAAGCCGACGTTCATTTACTATTTTGAAAACTGTAGGGACCTTAAGAATTATGCTAAATTGACTCTACCTGTGCTCTACAAATGGAACAAGAAAGAATGAATGACAGCACATCTGTTTATAGCATGGTTAACTGAATATTTTGAGTCCATGTTGAGACCTGCTCTGAAGAAAAGATTCCTTTCAAAATATTATTCATTGACAATGCACCTGGTTATCCAAAGGCTCTGAGGTATATAAGAAGAGTACCATTTTTCATGCCTGATAACACAACATTCAATCTGTAGCCCATGGATCAAAGAGTAATTTCACCTTTCAAATCTTTTAAACATTGATTTCATAAGGTTATAAGTGCCATAGACAGTGATTCCTCTGATGGATCTGGGAAAATTAAATTGGAAACCTTCTGGAAATGATTCACTATTCTATTATCGATACTATTGAGAACATTCACAGTTCCTGGGAGGAGGTCAAAATAACATTAACTGGAGTTTGAAAGAAGTTGATTCCTACCCTCATGGATGACTTTAAATGATTCAAGACGTCAGTGGAGGAAGTAACTGCAGATGTGGAGCAAGAGAACTAGAATTGAAAGTGGAGCCTGAAGACGTGAATGAATTGCTGTAATCTACGTCTTATGAATGAACAAGGAGAGATCATTGAGATGAAACCTTGAGATTTCATTCCATTTCTTGAGATGGAATCTACTCCTGCTGAATATGCTGTGAACATTGTTAAAAGACAACAAAATATGTAGAATATCCCATAAACTTAGTTGATAAAGCAGTGGTAGAGTTTGACAGGACTGACTTCAATTTTTAAAGAAGTTCTACTGTGGGTGACATGCTATGAAGCAGCATCACATGCTACAGAGGAAGCTGTTATGAAAGGAATAGTCAATTGATGCAGCAAACTTCACTATTGTCTTCTTTTAAGAAATTTCCACCGCCACCCCAAGTGCCAGCAACCACCACCCTGATCAGTTAACAGCAAACAACATTGAGGTAAAACCCTCCATCACCAAAAAGATCAGGATGTGCTAATCTTTTTAGCAATAAAGTATTTTTAAATTAAGCTATATACATTTTTTTAGATATACTGTTATTATATACCTAGTAGACTACAGTATAGTATAAATATAACTTTTACATGTACTGGAAAACCAAAAATTTGCATGATTCTCTTTATTGGGATATTCACTTTATTGTGATTAGGAACTGAACCTACAATATCTCTGAGATATGCCTGTACTAGAAAAGTGCTCTATAAAACACTAGTCAATTACATTATTTTTCATTTATACTAACAAGTTGCCATGCATGACACCTAACTCAATGTAGATGTACTAGGACTTTATGGGTAAATATTACTTATCAAAATATTGCAAGTTTAAAGTTCATGTAAAGTTTCTTTAATTTTAACTTCCTATTAACCTGAACAGTAAATAAGTAAATAAATTAGCCTTTCCTATATATGGAAAATCAGCCTGCTAAATTTGCATTTGCCTATGCATATTTGCCTTTGCAGGCAGACTAATTGAACATTTAGAAACCTTCACAAAGTGTGTGAATTAATCTATTTATTTGTTTGGTGATGTAGAAAGATAAGATATTGATTATGTAATTTCTACATATTTTCTTTTTTTAGGATATTTCATCGTATTTATTTCTATAAGAATATATATCATCCTAATAAAACCCTAGAACACATCCTAATAAAACCCTATAACAGCTTACTAACTGAAATTGAAGGCCAGGTGGGTAGTGATGGGAAAAGTATCCATGGTAATAACACATATTGAGGATTTTTTATATGCTGGCCACTATACAAAGTACAGTCTGTGCATTATTATCTTACATCATCACAATAAACCTTTGAGATGGATGTTATTATCCTTATTATATTGATGAGAAAATTTAAGTCTAGGAAGATAAGTGAAACTTAGAGACTTTAGGAATTGCTTTGTTAACAAAGTCAGGGTTTGAACTCATGTTCTTAACTACCATGATATATAATGATGAATAAGGTGTGCAGATATGTTTGTTTTCCAATCACATGATCATTAATTCCCATCCAGAATCAAATAATAGCTTATTTAGTGCTCTAGCCAAATATTAGCTTACTTAGTACTAAAGACAGACCTCTTTGGATAAAACTCACTTCATAGCAACTACAATGAAAGATGAAGTAGAATTTTTCATTCATGAGACCAGTAGATACTTTTCTAGAACAAAGAAGAAAATATAACAATAGATGACCTCCTTTCTGTGCTTAAAGGGGGAGGGGTGGCAGTGGGGAGAATAGAGCCAAGAAGCAAGTTTATGTCCTTTGCTGGCATAAAATTTAATATAAATTAGGGTTCATAATATTTCTGTTAAGAAAAACTTTTTTCTAAATATCTTTAATAATGGCTTTTTCAAAATTTTAAATGATTTTAAGCTTTGTAGTTTAGTAAAAGGAATGATCTTTTAATGAGTGATTATGGTTATGAAATTTGAAAAACATTTGTACAGTCAATAGGCAGCGTGATGATCTTTATGCAAGTGAAAGGATTTTGTCTCATTTGCAATTTGCAGCAGAAATGGATGGAGAAAATGTTGCAGCTGTTTTATGAAATAGACACAAATAGTATTATAAATGATATATGTAGAAGGCTGAATCATTGCGAAGAATGAGACTCTGACTCTAGAAATCTGTTACTAAAAGTATGCAGTTTGACTTGAGGAAAAAATTTGGCAAGTGGCAATAAATCAGTTTTTGAAATGTTAGGTTGGGTAGATTACAGTAGGCATAGAAAAAGAAATCTGGTGTTATTTCATTGACATCATTGTCCTGGTCAGCAGTGTGGTAGGTCTGCTGATGTTGTAAGCAGCAAAGAGCTTGTAGCAGTAGTGGCGACAGTCTCTTCTTTTGGTGAACTCTGCCTTCTGCTGCAAACACTAACCCTACCCTCAAGAGTCAGAAGTGCCATATTAGATGAGAGTGTGCCTAAGATGCCAGTGTAGCCAGTGGAGAAACAACATAAATAAATCGTAATTAGAATAACAAATGCGTGGAAGGGGTGGTAGGTAGTAAAGTTTGGTCTTCAAAGAATACAAGGGTGTGTGTGTATTTTTAATGAGGCGGCTTGGGTAATAGTTGGAAATGGCAAAGGGACATAATGGTATCCAACGTGCTTCTATTATAGCTCCTGAGGGACGTGGAATTATGAGAGGAAAAAGCCTACTTTACTTTCAGAGCACTTAAAAAGAAATCATATTAGGGGATAGTCAGGTTTCCCTTAAGCCAAAAAGCTAAAAAAATATTAAGAAAAAAGGTTGAAGACACAGGATATATATGTTGAAAATCCATATTGTCAGATGTCCTTTGATAAAAATTGTAGTAATTTCTTCATTCATCAGAAGAGTAGTGTCTGTTTCTCCGCATTCTTACTCACTATGGGCATTTTAAACCTTTTCACTTTTTTCCAATCTGATAGATGAAACATACTGGCTTGTTTTAAATTTCATTAATTTGATTAGTGAGATTCAATACCCTTTTGGCTACTGAAATGGTTATAGGCATTTTAAATTCTTAATATGTGAGTCAAATAATAATTTTTATAACATTAGCTTGAACAAAGTAAAATTATTAAATTTGTTCATTATTCTTCCCCACTGTGATTTTAAAGTTGTTGTCTATTGCTTTATTCTCATACTTTTATTAAACTATTAGCTCTTTACAGAGGTTATATATTTTGTTAAGTGCTTTACTAAAGTCCTTAATAGTATGTCATTCAGCCCAAAAAATCAACATTGATGTTAAGTGAA
Organism: Lepilemur ruficaudatus; assembly: GCA_963574885.1. Taxonomy (NCBI): domain Eukaryota; kingdom Metazoa; phylum Chordata; class Mammalia; order Primates; family Lepilemuridae; genus Lepilemur; species Lepilemur ruficaudatus. Next base: position 5,719 of record CAUYRT010089756.1, read on the forward strand.
AACATAAGTGAAGATTTAAGGTTAAACCAGGACACAGTCATTGGAGATAAATAGATATTCTGTGAAATATGTTGGATATTGTGCTCTATTAAACTGTATTACTTTCAAAGTTTATAGCATTAATCTCTGCTTTATTATTCCCAAAAATGTGTCTCACAGAAACACTAAAGGAATCTCAATTTTGTCTTTACAGTTACAATATGAAATGCTTATTTGATTTTATAACTTTTCCCACTGAGATGTTATCAATATTTTGTTTTATTGAGGACACTTTTATTCTTTAGGGAAAAATACTCATTTTTGACAAAGCACTTTATGGAAAGTTGAAACTTGGTACAATAAAGAACTCAAGTTCCTGCTCCCCAAACCACACCCACCCACTGTATTTTTTGGTTTAGTGTTTTGTGAATGGGCTCAGAGAGTCAATTAAAGTTTTTATCAGGCTGGAATTCATGAAGCAGACCGAAAAAATAAATACCGGTTACTACTTTACTTGGCGGCCAGAGGGAAGGTTCATAATTCTCATCTGCGGTCTTCACTCTGAAATGCTTTATATAGCTAATGAAATGGAACTTTGTTTTCTACCTATTCTAATTCCTATTAAAATTACTTTATAACTGACATTTCATTGCAACATCCTATTACTTCTCTTGTTACTTTTTCTTTCCATTTTTCCCTTAAAAGTCTTTGTTATGGTGTTACCTTCTGATTCTGTCTTGCTGTAACATTTGAATCCCTCTTCTTTGAGGTTAAGTAAAATAGGGAAATATGATATGAAAAAAATAGGAAAAAATACACATATTTCACAAGGCCACAATAAATTATTCTTTACTGATAACATCAACCAGATACTGTAACATAAATTAGATGGCCCATGGTTTTAGAAACATGTTTATACTTCTTGACATGCCATTCCCCTTTTCTTTTGTACTTCTAAGGAAATATTTTTAAGTAGTAAAAAACTTTGAAAGTTGTTTAGTTTCTCCCAAATTATTTCTCTTCACATGATATATTAGGAACATTTTTAAAATATATTTACATGCTATGGGAACACATGGGAAAATCATCCAGTTTCCTGAGTGGTGTAGGAAGGGCGTTCTGAAAGAGGTCATGTGATTTGAATCTTGTCATAAAAAGAGGAGTTAATCAGGTAAATGAGATGGTGAATGTTGATAGGTAAAGAAGGGACTAGAGCAAAGAACCAGAGGTGGGAAATAAAGCTGATCGCTTTTACAAAAAGAATTTGGCAAGATTAGATCATAGGTTTGGAGAGTGAAAGTGAGGAAAGGTGGGTGATTTGTAGGAGATATAGTGAGAACTAAGTTATGAAAAATCTTGTTTGTTATGCTGAGGAGTGTTACACTTAAGGTCAAAGAAATAGAGGAGTGACACGAACAATTTATGTTTTCCTAAGATCATTTATAACAGAAGAATTTATAGAGACTGAGATCAAGATATTTAATTATTTGAACATAAAAAGGCTGCTGGTCCACAATAAAAAAAAAAAGACTAAAATTAAGAAGCAAGCAAAACTGGGACAACTATTTATAATAAATGTAACAAAGGTTAATCATTTTAGTATTTAAAGAGTTCATTCAAATTGAGAACAAGAGCTCTAAGAAGATCCTCATAGATAACAGAGTGAGACACTAATAGATAATTAGGAAATAAAATAGGCTAAGAAATTTACCAGTATGCAAATTAAAACAATGGGGAGTTCTCATTTTTTGCTTGTCAGATTAGGAGATTTTAGAAAAAGAATTGCAAGCGGACTACGCAATGGTGACAAAAATATAGAATAAAAGTTTTCATGCATTGCTGATGGAGCATAAATTAATATAATCTTTGTGGACCCAATTGTGTATTCAGTTTGCAAATTGCCCATATTCAATGATCTGGGAAGGAATTTCTCATCATGGAATTTTAGCTAAGGAAATAATATGAAGTATAGAATAAGATAGTTCTCCTTGGGCTATTTTGTTGCTTAAGTGAGATAATTCGTTCAAAACAGTACATTTCCTGGCACATATAAGCACAAAATGAATGTTATTATTATTATTATTATTGTACAAATCTGGGCCATAATAATGACATTCAAAGTCTCTGCTAGAAGTAGTCATTTAAATTATTGTGTTACAGAGAATAACAAGTTTAATTTGGTTGACTACAGTATTTTAAAACAACCCTTGGGGAATAATTTGACAATTATGACATAAAAATACACATCTTGAGACATTTTTGTACCTAGAGGGATCCTTTTATAATATCATAAATAACATTGTACTTGCTCATTAATGAAGAGTGATAACAGTTTGAAGAGAAACTTGAAATAGAAAAAAAAAAATCCAGTCTAGTATTTAACAAGAGAAAGGAGAATGGTACAGTAGACTTTTGAACAAATATGTGCTGTTATCTGAACTTATCTTAAAATGGAAGAATTAAGGTAGGACTTGAGCCAATTTTTCTTATGGTCAGGAGGTTGTAACCTAGCTGGAAGCAGGGGAATAGAAAGCAAAATTATAACTGAATGATAGATAATGGCTTAAATTGCACTTTTGAAAACTGCATGTAGTCTGAGATTTGGGACAAGTCATTTTATTTTTCCTATTTGAAATGCCTTTCTCAGGCTTAGAATTGCATAATGAATCAGACTAACTCAAATTATCCAGAAAATGGCGATTGACATTTGGTAAAATATACACTGTTGCAAATTTCAATGTTCAAGACTAACTTTTCTTTTGAAATGCATTTGTCCTAAAGAACTGTGATATACACAGCATGTTACATCCAATAAAGGGGAAGAGAGAAATTGAGGTATTAGATTGGCTTCCACCTATGCACTTACCAGAAAAGAATACACCTGCCTTATTTATTAGAACTTAAGCACTGCGACCATGGAGTTATTTTGAACTTGAAATGCACGAAGGGTGGAGTAGGGGAAGTGAGACAGGGAGAAATTGTTGGTCTTCTGAGTCCCCTTCATCCTCTCCCTTTTCCCCTTCCCCCCCCTTCTTTCTCCTTTCCTCCCTCTCCCCTCCCTTCCTTTCCTTACTTCTTTCTTTCTTGCAACATCTCAAACGTTTCAACTTAGACTCCTGACTTAACTGACCTGACTCTGAGTTAGTCTTTGCACAGGGAGAACTTGAGAGCTAAGAACAGTTATGGACATTCTCATGGATGTATGAAAAAAATCTTGATGCCATGGCATCATTATTCTTATGAAGTAAGCATAAACTTCAGAGTGAGGTAGTCCTGGTTGATGCCCAGTTCTACAGCTTTGTGACATTGTACGAGTCAGTGAACTTCACTGAGCCTCCATTGTCTTAATTTTAAAGTGCGTTTCATGAGACCCAGTTTATAAAGCTGTGGTAAAGCTTTTGACATATAGTAAATGTTTAATATTTGGTGCTAATTATTATGCCCCACTGACAAATTAAAAAAAAAAACCTCTTGGATTTCATGAGAGAAGATTTGTTGCATAGGTGAAAGAGTGTTTATTAACCCTTCTTGTTGCCATGGTATATAGCTCAGATAACAGTCACAGAAACTCACTCTAAAAGCGTTAGAATAATTTCTGCAATTTCTACCTCTAAGTGTCCACTGTCTTTTTATCTCCCATTTAAGGAAGCATATAAGAATGCAAGAAAATTATAGTTGCAGTGTTCTAGAAATAATCATGAATGTTATCCAACTTAATTTTAGAAGGTAAGTAAATTTTTGTACATTTTATTAAAATTACTTATAAAACACCACACAACTGACCATGGGTGACTGGCTGATCTGTTAAAAGAAACATGATGGTTGAGAAGTGCTTGAGTTGAAGATGTCTTCAAATCTCTGCTGGTGGCGTTTTTCCATAGAAAATTATATTGAGTGCCTCTGATTGAAGAGGAGAACAGCAAAAGTGTTGATATGTCGATTTCCTGAGGAATAACTAAAGGCAAGGAGTGAGCTTTTATAGTTTAAAGAAAACAGGAGGTACAGGAATAATCAAGTTAGAGAATTGGAAAGGACATTGAGGTGCTAATTATTTCAGCTCTCTATCCGAAGGTTATTTATAACATAGGGAAAGGGAGAGTGGGAAAGAGAGAGAGTGATGTAAGGAGGAAACAGGAGACTTAATCTTGTTAAATATGTTATTTTAGAAATCTGTAAGAATAGAGATTCTGAAAACTTCTTTATAATTTTATTCCTCTTTACCACCAGATTGTTTTTACCAGTGTAAAACGATATAAAACAAACAAAAAAACCAAGGTTACCTTATTACAAATTAGTCTCATCTTTATCCCTTACAGATAGGTAATAGATAAGTTTATTTATAGCCTACTTATTGCTGTCATAATAAATTAGAAGATTTTGCTAGGACAAGTCCCTGTATTTCATTATCTTATTTTCTCATCTGCTAATTGAAGGGACCAATCAGTTGATATAAGGTAGCTTGCTACAACATTCCATGTTTCTATGAATATAAATGTTCAGAAAGAGGTCCTACAGCTGCACAACCATCTCATTTATGAATAAGAGCCCGCGATTTCCTACAGAGGCACAGAGTCCCTGTGGTAGAGTGAAGGAGCAGTGAACTGGCTCTGTCACCTACTCACTGGGACAATCACTGAAACTTTGTTGTTAGACTCTCCTTATCTAGTGCACAGGGTGTTCATGAGAGTTGAAAGGGATGAAGTACGTGAAAACACTTTTCAATTCATAAAACTGTGTCATTGTAATCTGGTATCATTAGATGAAACAGAGTGATGCAATAATTATGAATCCAAAGAATTAATCAAATAAACAAGGATGGCAACAACAGTATTTCTGCAATCTAATTTTAACTTGAACAATAAATCTTTCTTCATTAACAAAAGGTATATCATTACCTTTAGGCTTATTATTCCCTTTTATAACTAGGAGGTTGCTATAAGAATTTAATATGAATGATGGAAAAAAATTCTGCCAGAATTTTTTCAGTTAGAATATTCAGTTATTATACAAATAAGGTTTTCAAAATTATTCATTTATTAGTTACACATAGGAGTGTTATATTACTTTCCTACAAAACGTGTTACTTACTGATTCGTTACCTGAAGGTTGTGCTGCGGTAGCCTGCCTGCCTGCCTGCCTTCCATCCATCCCTCTCTCCTTCCCTGCCTCCCTCTTTCCTTTTCTCCTTCGCTCCTTCTTTCCTTTCCTCCCCTCCTCCTCATCCTTTTTCTCCCTCTTTTTTTGTCTCCCTCCCAATGCCTTCTCCCCTGCTGTATTTTTTAAACTTAGATGTCATAGAAAGATCTTTTATCTTTGTTTTCTTTCCTCTCTGTAGTCACTCTCTGGGCACTCTTACCTAATGTCATGACTGACAATCTATGATGTTCAGACAATTTCCATTTCTATATGCCCAATCCTGATCTTTCTTCCAAGCTCCCCAATGTTATATTTTCAGTTATCTGCTGGTTATAACTAACTATACTGAGTACTAACTTAATCTCAAAGTGGCTGGAGCACTGCTTGCCAGTCCTGCTCTTCCTTTTCTAGTCTTTATTTCTGTTAGTTGTTACTAACCGCCCTATACATGGGCTCCAAACATTTGTGTCATCTTTTCTGTCCTCCTTCTATTTTACTTTCCTCATCCAACTGAACACTTCCTCAAAATTTTAATATTTATTTTCTCTTCTCCTTTTCTAGGTGAAGGTAGTCTTCACCTTTTGTATTTTGGGGAAACTTCTTAACTGATTTCTCCATTTACACTCTCCCCTAACTCATCTTATACACTATTTCCAAATAAACCCTAGAATCTTAAAACCATAGCTCTCAGCATAAGAAACAGAACTTAAAATGATCTGACCCAATCAATTGGATGCTCTTTAATTTTCTCTATATCTAAATCTATACTTAAAGAATTGTATTGCTAGCCTTAGTCTTTAAAAATAACCTAGCTATTATTTTATTTTATTTTTTCTTTTTTGAGACTGGTTCTCACTCTGTCACCAGGGCTAGTGTGCGGTGGTGTCATCAAAGCTCACTGCAGCCTCAAACTCCTTGGCTCAAATGATCCTCCTGCCTTGGTTTCCCAGGCTGCTAGGATTACAGGAATGAGACACCCCTCCCGACCTAACCTAGCCATTTTAAAGTATTTTTCTCTTCCCCCTTCTCCTCTTCTTCTTCCTCTTCCTCCTTCTCTTAAGTTGAAATCCTTCTCCCACTTTTCTCTTAAATCTGTCTCCTGGAGCTGTACAGAAAATCGAATCCCTCTTCCACAAGTCAGGATTTCAAGATTTGTAGGTATTCTGTGTCAAAGTATAAAAGCTCTCCATTGTGTTAGAATTTAGAAACTGTCAGAAGCCCTGTTATTTTAAATCTTGCTTGTTGCAACTTCTGCAGAAAGAAGATAGTGAATTGTGACAGCTATCTCTGAAACAAAAGCTGTCCCGAATGCTTAAATTCCTTTTCTTGGACTGGTGGGTGAGGGGGGAAGAAAAAGCAGAACTTTAAGGCCAGAAATTTCCAAAACATGTCTTATGAACTCATACATATCTGATGTGATTAAAAATTACAATTTGAGAAATGTCATTCATGCTTTATTATATTTCATAATATAATATATAATAATATAATGTTTCATAATTAATTAAAACATGCTCCACAAGTTTGAAAAATATACAAGTTTAGATTTTAGATGTATTAAAATATCTTCATCACAAGGCAGTCTTTATATCTTTACACTGAATGGAAGAAAAATACAGCTGAGAAATTTGCCATTTATTACAGAGAAGAGATCATATCCGAATTTAATTTCATTTTAGAGTTCAGTTTAAGCTGATTAGTTAGCAAATGTATCCTCTGTGCAGCTTCCTAGGTCATAAATATTCTGGATTTCATATTTCCTTTTATCTGAAGAAGGGAAAATAATTGCAATATAAAAATTGACTAAACAAAAGAATTTTTATATTCAAATGATTGGCGTTTCAATTTCCCTTCAAACCAGGTTAACTGTGTTCTAAGTGGAAAGTGAAATTTTCTGATTACATATTTCTTTTTTTCTAGGTGGAACATTCTTTATTCCTTCAACCATTATTCAGGCAATATATAGTTTCGAGATCCTTCATTGCCCTGATTATTTTTCTCTGAGAAAGACTCATTTTGTTTGTAACCTTTGTAGCAGATGCCGTTGGTGCCTCACCATATCCCCCTTAGGCACTTGTGGTTCCCAGTAGTAACAGGAGTACTATGGCAAGCAACTGAAATTGCCAGCTCAGGGCTTTCTGTGTCTGGTACTTTCTGAGTAATCACCTCTCACATCATCTACTTTCACCCAAATCTTAGTCCTCATGGCTTGCTTCTGGGGAAACCTAACCTTAATCTCCCCTTTCAAAATATTCTGCTGTGTACTTTGCACTCCTGCATAAAATCTTTCCTTGAATCTTAAGAGACAGGCGATATTAAGATATCAAAGCTTTTTTGGTAAACCATGTTAACATTATTATGTTTTTTAAAATGACTCTAAAGGCAAGGGGATATCATTGAAGAATTTTCTAGCAATGGAATGGCCAGATCAGATGTGCTTTTTGGAGGATGGATTTGAGAAAGGCAAGACTTGGGGATATCTACTTAGGAGTGTGTTCCAGGCAAGAAATAGTGGCTGACTGTGATGACGATAGCATATAATAACCTCACAGAAAAAGATGTTGTTTTGAGTTATGTTTATGGAGTAGAATTGACAGAACTTGGCTTCTGGTATTATTAGGTCATTAAATATGAAATGTCTGATTTCAGATCAAAAGTATATAATAAACTATTAGAGATTGAGATATAATAAACTATTATACTCTCTCATTATGAGAGTTTCGAAGCCCAGCTCCTATAGTTTGAGCAATGTTATTTTTTGCAACACGTGGTCTTGCAAGAGGATTGGCCTGTCTCTAGTGGCCAATCTTGGCTGCTTAATCACAAGCATCCTCATTATTTTGTCCAGTTTGTTGCAATAGATGTCTGCTGTAATCGATTGATCAGGTTTCATGAAGCTACAGTGAATAATACCAGCACTGGACCACCAAACAGACACTATTAGCTTTTTTTAAATGAATATTCGGTTTTGGACTGTTTCAGCACTTCGTCTTTATCCAACCACTGTGCTGAATGCTTGTGATTGTCAAAAAGATCCATTTTTCATCACACATAACAATATGGTGTAAAAATGGTTTGTCTTTGTGTTGTGACAGCAAAGAAAGGCAAGCTTCGAGATGATTTCTCTTCTGATGCTTAATTCATGTGGTACCCAGCTTCTTTGCCTTGCCCATTTGTTTCAAATAGTCTAATATTGTTGGAATAGTAACGTCCAACCTTGCTGCTAATTCACGCATAGGTTGGGATGAATTCGCTTCCACCACAGCTTTCAGCTCATCATTAGCCACCTTAGTCTCAGGTCACTCACATGGCTCATTTTCAAGATGAAAATCACCAGAATAGAACTTCTCAAACCATCGACATATTATGCGTTCATTAGCCACATCCTTCCCATCACTTGGTTGATATTTCCAGCTGTCTGTGCTGCATTGGTTCCACAATGGAACTCATATTCAAAAATAACATGAATTTTTGACTTATCCATAGTCTCACAAAAATTGCTCTAAAAAAATATTTTCAAAGACAGTCATAAGCCAAAATGTGTGTTTGAAAGACTGAGGATGTACCTTCAGAATAAAGAAAAAAAAAGAAATGCCAAAGTGAAATGTCAGAGATATCAACTGTCAAACTTAGTACTTTAGGAAATCGGACATTCCATGCTTAATAACTTTAATAATTGGATATGGAAGGTGAGAGAGTAATTAGATAAATGTCGGTGCCATTTTTTTTCATAAGGAAGAAGAAAATTTAGGGAATAAGAAAAGTTTTTTGCTTTTGACATGTTTTGTTATGTTTGAGATATTAATATTTGTGTGAACCTGAAGAAGCACATGTTTTAGAAAGAACGTAACCAAAACATGTTTATGAAACTGATCTATAGCATTCATTTCATTTGTCCAAAGGTGTCTTCCACTTTCTTTCCATGGCATCTGTCATCTGTATCATTTTCATAATATTAATAGCTGTGTTTGAATTTTCTTGTTATTAAAAATTATGTCATGATGTAACCATTTGGGCTAATTTCTATTTACATACTAAGAAACTAGGCTAAGTGTCAACAAATGTGAATCTTCTGTCCGTAAGACATTTAAAATTGATAACATAATTACATTGCATATGAGTATGAAAAGATGATGTGTATATAGAATACTTTAAAAATAGCTGTAGACCTGAAGAAGAAAATTTGTTTTGAAAGATTAGAAAACTCTCCTTGGCTTACTGAAAAGCTCAAATAAGGTGAAAAGCACTGTTTGATAAAAATAAAAATTCATTATTAAGCTGGTACAAAAATAATTGCAGTTTCGGACCCTGAGTTTTAAATCCTTATAACTAGGTTCAAACATATCTTTTTAATTAAAATGGGAACCATTGCAATCAACACGTTTTTGCCAACGAGAAATAAGTTTGTTTATTCCTGTAGCATAAAAATCTGTGCTTTGGGATTCGAGGAAGTCTGAGAAAGCATTTTCTGCATCCTGCTGGTTGTGGAAGTGTTTTCCTGCAAAAAGTTGTCGAGATGCTTGAAGAAGTGATGGTTGGTTGGTGCAAGGTCAGGTTAACATGACAGTTGAGGTAAAACTTCGTAGCCCAATTCGTTCAACTTTTGAAACATTGGTTGTGCAACCTGCAGTCAGGCATTGTCGCGAAGAAGAACTGGGCCCTTTCAGTTGACCAATGCCAGCTGCAGGTGTTGCAGTTTTCAGTGCATCGCATCGATTTGCTGAGCATACTTCTCAGATGTAATGGTTTCACCAGGATTCAGAAAGCTGTAGTGGATCAGACTGGCAGAAGACCACCAACCAGTGACCATGATCTTTTTTTGGTGCAAGTTTGGCTTTAGGAAGTGCTTTGGAGCTTCTTCTTGGTCCAACCACTGAGCTGGTCATCACCAGTTGTCGGATAAAATCCACTTTTCATCACACATCACAATCTGATTCAGAAATGTTTCATTATTTTTGCGTACAATAAGAGAAGATGATACTTCAAACTGACATTTTTTTTTTGATTTTCAGTCAGCTCATGAGGCACCCACTTATCAAGCTTTTGCTTCAAATGCTGAATGACCATAGAATGGTTGATGTTGTGTTCTTTGGCAACTTCTTATGTAGCTGTCAGAGGACAGAGGATCAGCGTCAGTGATTGCTCTCAGCTGGTTGTTGTCAACCTGCAATGGCCAGCCACTGCACTCTTCATCTTCAAGGCTCTTGTCTCCTCTGCCAAACTTCTTGAACGACCACTGCACTGTACATTCATTAGCAGTCCCTGGGCCAAATGCATTGTTGATGTTGTGAGTTGTCTCCCCTGCTTTACAACCCATTTTGAACTCGAATAAGAAAATTGCTTGAATTTACTTTTTGTCTAATATAATTTTCATAGTCTAAAATAAATATAAAATAAAGAGTAAATAAGTCCTTAGCAAAAAAACATAAAGCGAGAAATGCACATTAAATGCTGTATAACATAGTCACAATTATTTAAGAATGTATTCTGATATCAAACAGCAAATTTCAACAATGCTAAAAAGGCAATTACTTTTGCACCAACCTAATACTTTAGGAAATAATTTTGTTTTTCCTCCTTTCTGTATGTCTTCATTTAACACTGTTGATGAAAGTAGGGAAATAAGATAGACAAAAGATAATAAAAACAATACATGATAAGTGATTTAATATGATTGGTGCTGATAAATACTCTAAGAAATGCATTGGTGAGGGGAACGGGGAGGTGGGCTGTAGAGAGTGTTGGGAGTACAGCAGTTAGTAGTGTTAAGGCAAAGCTCATTGAGAAAATGAGATCTGAGCAAATATTTGTAGGAGGTGAGAGAGTTAGCCAAGAGAATATTTATAGGAAAGGCATTCCAGGAAGAGGGATCAACCAGAGTAAGTTCCCTAAGATGAGAGCAGACCTGGGGTAGTCAGGAAATAGCAAGGAGACCAGTGGGCTGGGACAGTGAGAGTAAGAGGGGTACCAGGGAATCAGGTTATATAGGGTCTTATAGGTGTTGTAAGAACATTAGTTCTTTTTGTGAGTGAGATGGGAAGTTGTAAAAGGGTAAGAGTAAAGCAGAAACATTTTCTGATTTATATTTTTAAAGGAACATTCAGGCTTCTGTACTGATAATAGACTATAGTCAAGTGTGGAAGCAGAGAGACCATTTAAGAGGTTTTTAAAACTGTCCAGGTGAGGGATGAAGGGGACTTGGAATGGCATAGTACTGGCGGAAGGGTACTCTCACGAAGTGGTTGGACTTTCAATGTGTTTTGAAGTAGAGCCCAAAGCATTTGTTGATGACTTAGATGTGAAATGTGAGAAACAGAAGAGTTAAAAGTGATTTTAAGGTTCTTGGCCTAAGTCAGTAGTAGGGTGGAGTTGCTTTTTATCAGAGAGGGAGGGCTATAGAACAACAGGTTTGGGCTGTTAATGATAATGATAAATGATTTATCATTATCATTTATCAGCAGGTTTGGGCTGAGAATCAAGAGTTTACTTTTTGACATATTAAGTTTAAGCTAATTATTAGATAACCAGATGCTTAGAAAATAAAACAATGCTGAGTATCTGAATATGGATAACTTATCCAAACTCACATTTTTCATCATTCATTCATTTTTTTTGCACCAAATAAATGATAGCTTATTTATAACAGGGAGATCAAGGCAATATAAGCCTAAACTTGTATAGTTATGTCTTAGAGATTTGTGAGACTAGGTGTGCTGAAAGATAATTTACAAAAGAGAGATTGAAGGACTGAATGGAAAATGATTCATTTTAAGGAAAGAAGCAAGGAAAGCAAGCTTGGCCCAATAGAAAATCTTCAGTTGTCAAATCAGAGAAGAATTCTGGCCACAGAGTGGTGCCTGTCTCTCAAATTTGTCCTAGGTCTAGCTTCTTCTCATCCTACTTGTTTCCATGATAGGCTCATTTTTGGATATTATGAAAGAGGGCCTTGAGTAAAACTAAACAACTTACTCCCACTAAAAACTCTATGCAACATTAGGATAAAAGAGATTACTGGATGGTTCATTCCTGGTATATGTTTACAGATGAAGGTAGGGATCCATTTCTTTCCATGTTGGTACAGAGCACTGAGTAGTGTTGGTACCTTGATATTCAGTGTATCAGCAACACCAGAAAGGCCACGATGTGGAAAGAGCCAGAATTGTTGAGTGTGGGGAACCTGGGAATTGTGGTATGATGGTACCCATTGGAAGTGGTAGCAGGGCCTAGAAATACGGTGGTGCTTAATAACAAGGTAGTGTTATGGGCTGAATGTATCTCCCAAAAATTCATATATTGAAATCCTAACTCCTAATGTGATATTAGGAGGTATGGCTTTTGGGAGATAATTGGGTCATGGTAGTAGGGTGAAGCCCTCATGAATGGGATTAATGCCTTTATAAGAAGAGATATAAGGGAGGTGATCTCTCTCAGCCATGGGAGTATAAAAGAAGATAGTCATCTGTAAACCAGGAAGAGATCTTTCACCAAGAACTTGACCATGTTGGAACCCTGATCTCAGACTTCCAGCCTTCAAAACTGTGAGGAATAAATGTTTATTGTTTAAGTCACCAAGTCTATGGTATAGCAGTTCGGACAGACACAGACAGTAGGTCCCCAGACTTGTATGAAATTTCTACTGGGGATTACAGCAGTACTGTGTGTGTGTGGGGTGTGTGTGTGTGTGTGTGCACTATGCAGACTATTGGGTACATAATATCAGATGGATTTGAGAACCAGAGAAGTATAAGTATTTACTATCAAAGTGATTCAATTTTGGCCTCAGTCTGCGGTACACTAAAAGAGTAGGTTCAAATGTATTGCTTTTAGCAACAACAACAACAAAAAACAACCCAAAACTAGAAACACTATTTTTGATCAGCTTGCTTATTTCGCATAGGATGATACTGAAACAAAAATCATGAGGCACATTTCTGAATGTGCGCATTGGGAAAGAGTGATTAGAAAAGAGCTATTTATTGGGTCTACTTTGTGTGAGACACTATTATAGATGCTATACTCAAGCTAGTTCATGGTACAAGCTACCATTGACTCATTGAGGACTGGATATAGAAGGAAGGTCTTGATTATAAAGACTCTAGCCTGGGCAACAGAGAAAGACACTGTCTCAAAAAAAACAAAAACAATAGATGCTGGTATGGATGCAGAGAGAAAGGAACACTTACATACTGTTGGTGGGACCACAAACCAGTACAACCTCTATGGAAAACAGTATGGAGATTCCTCAAAGAACTAAAAGTAGATTCAGCAATCCCACTACTGGCCATTTACCCAAAGGAAAAAAGTAATTTTATCAAAAAGACACTTGCACTTGAATGTTTATTGCAGCACAACTCACAGTTGCAAAGATGTGGAATCAAGCCAAGTGCCCATCAATTCATGAATGGATTAATAAAATATGGTATATGCAAACCACAGAGTTCTACTCAGCCATAAAAAATTGAATTAATTGCTTTTGTAACAATCTGGATAGAACTTGAGAGCATTCTCCTTTTTCTTTCTTTCTTTTTTTTTTCTGAGACAGAGTCTCACTTTGTTGCCTGGGCTAGAGTGCCGTGGCATCAGCCTAGCTCACAGCAACCTCAAACTCCTGGGCTCAAGCAATCCTTCTGCCTCAACCTTCTGAGTAGGTGGGACTACAGGCATGTGCCACCATACCCAGCTAATTTTTTCTATATATTTTAGTTGGACAATTGATTTCTTTCTATTTTTGGTAAAGACGGGGTCTCACTCCTGCTCAGGCTGGTCTCGAATTCCTGAAGTCAAACGATCCACCCGCCTCAGCCTTCCAGAGTGCTAGGATTACAGGCGTGAGCCACCGCGCCTGGCCTTCATTCTCCTTGTTGAAGTTTTGCAAGAATGGAAAAACAAGCACCACGTGTACTCACTATTGAATTGGAACTAACTGAACAACACTCATGTGCACAGATAGAAGTAAAACTCAAGGAAATCAAGCAGGTGAGGGGGAAGGGGACAGGTGAAATCATACCTAACGGGTACAATGTATAGTATGTGGGTGATGGGCACACTTATAACTTCGTCTCAAGCATGGATAAGCAATCCATGTAACCAAAACATTTGTTCTCCTGTGATATTCTGAAATTAAAAAAAAAAATAACCAAAACCCCCCATAAAACCAAAAGGGAAGGATAATAACTATTTATGAACTAATATCTTAGGCATATTCAGTTTGTTTTACATACGTTGTGCTATTTTCACAGCAATATTATAGATGGCATTATTTACAATTTGATATTTTATGATATGACATTTTAACATTTAACATATTACAATGTTACAATTCCTTATTTACAAATGAGGAAACTGAGAATCAGATAGGTTGAGAAACTTGCCTAAGATTACAGCTGGCTGCAGAGTGGCCATTTAATCTAGACCTCCCTGACTTTCAAGTCTACCTTCTTAATACTGGTTAAGACAGCTATCGCTTCAATAATACTACATAATAAACCACCCCATAATCCAAAGGCTTTCAATTATAAACGTTTATTTTTTTTTTTTACTCCTGAATCTGTGGGTCTGCTGGGGGCAGCTCTGTTTTAGGCTATAAGTCAAAAGCGTTAGACTCCAGCTTTGGGTTGTGTTCAGGTCTCTGTATCTCATTTTGGGTGCACTAGGGATGCACTTTTAGCACAGCCATCAGAAGTACTCAACCAGACCACACGCATATTTTTAATGCCTCTGATCCTCATATCCACATGCATTTCCAAGAAAGTCACAAGTTCAAGCCCAGTACCAGTGGGGCAAGGAGGCATCCCCATAGTGAGAAGAACTGCAAAATGACATGGCTAAGGGAATAGATTCGTAATTTTATAATAGGAAAGCAGTGAAGAATTGAGAACGATAATCCAATTTGCTATAATTCTGTGTCACACTACTTTCCTGTTGAAAGGAAATTTATCACTGCTTCAAAAGAGGCATTGTAACTATATTATCCCTTGATGGTGGTTTGGAAGTGCCATCTTTATAAATGAAAAGCTGCATAACACAAAATATTAGGCATTAATACATGCTTGAAAAGACTACTGATGATACTGAGTTTTCTAGTTATGCAAATGCACACTTTCTACTTATATTACTTATCTGTATCTCTCTTTGAATAAGATAAATTAAAACTATTACCATCTGCATCCAAGTTGGATCTCTTATACTTCCTAGACTTCCTCCCCAACAATAATTGCTAATTCCTTGTAGTTACAGAGGTTTCTATAATATTGAACTTTATCTCTTTAGCTTTTTCTATATGGTAAGAAAGCAGCTGGTTGATTCATTAAAATCAGAAAAATGATATTCTCCAAGAAATTATTTTGCCTCATACATTTCAAAAAACACTTATGTTGATTTTGTTTTTTTCATTTCAGTTGGTTATTATGGCTTCATGCAGACAATGCGTTAGTTTATGGAGATTCTGTGCATTCAGTCCTGCTAACACATTGTTAACCTCCAAATTCTATCATTTTGAAGGCTTGTGGGAAGTAAATGCTAATAAGTCTGAATTATTATTTATTTGGACCCTGACAGGTGGAGGTGCATTTATCAACACTCATCTGGACTCTAGGGTTCCCTTCTCGCATAATCTTCCAGCTGAGTCTCTAAATGTTTGTGGAATCTTCAAAATTAATCTAAAAGCATTTTAATGGAGAGTTGTGACATAGATTTTTGTTCTTTATTTGTATTTTTAGCTTCTTAAGGGGTCCTTTTCAAGAGTGCCCCATAGAAGTAGCTGGAAGTAGCCACAATAGAAGATAGCTTCTTGCAGAGAGAAAGCTTGTTTTTGACATTTTACTTCTTTAACATTTCCTTCCCACCTTCTATCAAAAGAATCCATCAGGGGTCTATTAAAGCACATGGGGTATATGCTGTGAAAAACTGGTCACCTTTGATAGCCAATAGCAAAAGTGAGTCAAAGGTAACCTTTTCTTCTATTATGTAGCTCAGCTGAGGAACTTGCCTTTTTGAACTTTGGCAACTTAGCTTCTTCAGCCATGGAGTTCTCTCAATAGCCAATATGTGCCAGCCCAGCATGCAAGTTAATTACTTCTCATTGTAAAAGCTTATAAAGTTCTCTTTTCAACACACTCCACAGTTAGTGGTGTGTAACATACCTTCAAAAATTCAACAGTGGTTCTAGGGACCAGGAAACAGCTCTTCTGTTCATTCTCTTTGAACCTGCTGGTGGCCTAACTGTGCTCTGAGTGCTGGGCTCTGAACTAAGGCTTCTATGGAAGAACCTTGTAAAGTAGGTGGTATTCTCAGACCCATTTCATAGGCAAGGAATCTGACACTTACAGAAAGTACAGTTTGCTCACAGTCACACAACTTGATTAAGTGGAGGAATCAGGCCTCTCTGACACTAAAATATGTATCCACTGAAATGAGCCCCTCTCTCATTGGATCTTCTCATTGGGACTGAATCATACCTAGGCAATGGCTCACAACAGGTGATTAGATGTTTTAATTTTAAAACCTTTTACATATAATTATGCGTGTGTGTTTCTGTACCAGAACCAATTTTGAAGGAAAATATTGTGATTCCCTGAAATGTTTCAGGGACGAAGGGCTGGAAAAAGGAAGGACATAAAGTAGAAAGATATAGCTTATAGAAGCAAAGCAGTTGAATTAATACACCCATTCTACCTTCCTAGATGGTGACCTTTGGAAAATCACCTTCTGTATCTGAGACTCACTTTCCTCATCTATAAAATGGAGATACTTATATCCCCTTTACGTGAAGAGTCAATGAGATAATACATCCTATAATATTAATATATGCCTAATAATGGGAGATCTCAGCCACTAATAGGTGACTTATATTTCCTGGAATGAAATGCGTGCCTGTGTGTTTGTGTGTGTATGTAGGGGAAGGAGGAGGGATGTTTATCACATTGTTTTGACCAGTATGTCAATTTTATTTTTATAACAAATAATCCTGGTGGATTTGATCAGTAATCCATATTAAGAATAAAAAACCTGGAGGAAAATGTTTATACCAATGCTTGACATAATTTTTTGAATCACAATTATATCAAATATACAATAATGCTTGTATTCTAGGCACCAGGAATTCTAATATGATTACCTTATGGTAGACCTTGTATTTGCCAAATTTAACTCACTTGAGTATTTTTCTTTTTAAGGCATCATTGTTATAAATTGTTTTTTCCCCTCTTCAGTAAAAGGCTCTCTTATATAGAATTTTATATTGGGAAAGAGCAATACTGATATTAAATAAAATTTATATAGCCTTTTCCATGTATTTAACGCTGGTAAACAGCACACAGCTTTTTTGATAATTCCAAAAGAAAGAAAAACTCAACTCTAAATTAGAAAACTACATATTATCCAAATGCATATAGTTACCTAGAGCTTGCCTAAAATTCTGAAAACTACACGTTGATATTTTTGATTTGTTTGGGCACACATTATACTAGCATTCCCTGTAAAGAATACTCCCTTGCTCATTCAAAATCTGTAGCTATGTGAGTAAAAATTTCAAATCTCTTTTTCTAGAATATTGTTCATTTGACTCTTAGAAAGTAAAGTAACGCACTGGGCAATGAAAAATCCTACAGATGGCTTAGGACTCAGCAGCACACTCTTGTCATCTAGATTGTTCATTAATCAGTCATGAATGACTGAAAGAATTGAAAGAAAAATGGTCAGTATCTCTTCTAGGTACTGGGAATCGAGCATGGAATGAAATAGACGCAATCCCTCTTTCAGGGAGTTTATAGTGTAGCCAGACCCATTTTCACAGATTTTCTCCTTTATTTAATTATGGTACTGACTTTAGACCTTCTCTCAGAATAAATGTAGCTCCCTGGCTTGTAATGCAAGTTGTCTATGTTATATTTTTGACTTCATTTTAATAATACCTAGGTCTGACTTCATGTTAAAATAATAAGAATTAGCATCTAGCTGTGAGTTTGAATAATCTGAAAAGTCTCTGTGTATGCCAAAAAACCTCTTTTCTTAAAATTTCCAAGGCTAATTCCTGTGCCTGAACAGGTCATTTAATTTGTTATATTTCTCTGACCTTGACAAAACAGACCTTCAAATATCACTAAAAATTCATAGCACTGGGCAGCCCTACAGAGATTCAGGATTTAGCTACTTATTCAATTTTTGGCAAGAGTTTCTAACATGTCAGCTGAACAGATTTTCTATTCTGTATTTTTGATCCCATAAAATCAAATTTCCTATACCTGTGTTTTTGATCCCATAATTTCTTCATTCACATTTATAGCTGTTCCTTGGCCAGGTTTGGGTGAATGTCTGTTGCTGCTGATTCATGGTCACCCTGGCCGGCCTCAGAAAGGACAGAGTGGAGTTTCATAGAGCACTTTGGCATGTCTGTCTCCACCATTTCTCATAGACTTTGGGCATAAATAATTTGTTAGGTACAGAATGTGCAGAAATATAAAGAGGAGTGGCTGATGAGAAAGTGAGTCAGGAGACATTATTAGGTGTGGGCAACCTATGGAAGATTTAGGATGCCAAGGAGTTTGGAGGTGATCTGATAGTGGAAAGGAAGCTTTTCAGTGTGGTAAATAGTGTAATAAAAACTGTATCTTATAAAAAGACCTTGAAGTAGTGTCTTGGATAAACTAATGTGGGGGAAAAAATAGGAGACAATAACAAGTAATCATAGTATAGACATATGACAATGAGATTTTAATGATTGTTTCAAGATTTCCTGCTCAAGTAGACTATGATCGGAAGTAAAAATAACAATGTTTTTTTCTCAAGTTTTGAACAATTGAAAAGCATAAAGATTTACACAGTCTTGAAGAAATTTGAGGAATGAGTTTAAGGTTCTAATTTTCAACCTCCACTGTCCCTCCTAGACTTCTTTGTTCCATGCATCTGTCTGTCTCAACAATACATTCCCTACTCTTAACTGAATGATTAAGAAGTAACTATAGATATTTGTCATTAAAGAGAACGGAAGGTCTATTTATCAAGTTAATTTCCCTGGTCATTCAAACTATCCGTCAGGTTTTGTAACATTTATCCTTCTTTTTCCCTGTTCCTGGGGGTCAGGTTCTTGTTTCAAGTTATCTCTTTTACTCAGTCTCCACTAAGCACATTTGGGAGTGTCTGTGTCACCAGGCAGTCATACTCTCTCCATTTTATACACCTTCAAAAGAAGATCATAGAACAAGTTGAATTAGCCAAAAACAGTAAGAAGGCATCAATCTGCAGAATGGATGTGCTATATCATCATTCTGTTAAATTTCTACACTTTAAAATGTTGGCCCAAACAAGCAAACACTTAAACAAAACTTAGTAGTAAATTTCCATATTTTCTCTTTTCTCCTTCCTCCTGAAGACTTCCATGTCACTTCTTTGTTTAAAATCTTCCAATCTCTGCCTATTGCCCCTTGAAATAATCTAATCGTATACAATGATCTGCAAGGCTCTGTTTGGTCTGGTCCCTTAGGCCGCATTTCTGTGATTCCCCTTTGCTCAATATGCTCAACAACACTGACCGCATTTCTAAAGTCCCCATACATGTTGAGCTCTTTCCTGACTCTGGGTCTTAGCATTTGTTATTCCCTTGACTCCAAATATTTTCACTTAGATCTTTTCACTATTCAGGTTTCAGCTCAAATATTACTTTCTCTGAGAAGATTTATCTCTCCACTTACTTTAAAATAGCTGCCATCCCTTTCCTCTGTCCCTTTAACTATTTTAAAATTATCTTTTTTATTTAGTCCCATCTCCTCACTCTTCTCTTCACACTAATTTTAAATTTCATGAGATCAAGGATCTTGCAGTTTATGTTAATCCTTGTATCTCCGGCTTCTAGAATATTTCCTCGCATATAGTAAGTGCCGAATAAATTCTTTGAGTGGATGAATGGCTAGTCACAACACAACTTATACTTTCCATAGTGGCTACATGAATCAGCTTTGAATAGGGGCAGGATTTGTCAAAGGTTATAAAATAGCTTTGATCAAAGGAGACAAAAGGACAAAAATGGCTTTTGAAAGGACTATATTCATTATGTGAATGAGGAGCTGACAAGGGTCTTTCTTCTTGAAGAAATAAAAATTCACAAAATAGTTTAAAGAGGGAAAAGAAACTTAACATAAGTTGTGTGGTAGCACCTTTGAAAATTAAAGATTAAATGAAATTAGACTAATTACATGAAGGAGTTTTTTTGTTTGATTGTAATCATTATTTGGAATTACCTATGCCCTGAATCTATCTTACTAGAGTTCAGGCAGAGAAAGACAATTACTTGAGCACAAATGCATTTTCTTCCTTTCTTACTGCAGAGCTCCAGTGCTTTTGGTTTGATAAATTACCTACGCTACCTGGCTGGCTTGAAGGGAAAGTTATGTTTTTACATTTATATTAAACAAAAAACTTGTGCTTTAAAAATAAATCATCACATCTGATGGTATTGCCTCTCTTTCATTTGTTTGCTATCAAGTGTGAGTTAAAGGTTACGTGCAGAACAATCTCAGGGGTGCAATTTACACTTTCAGGTAGCAGTAAAGCCCTGTAACCAATAACCATCACAAACGGAGAACCTGTCAGAGACCAAAATTCATTGTTCCCATTCCCAAAGTCCTTTTGTTTTTAGAAGACACTGAAATATGTTCTCTTTTCTTAGCCCAAGAGAATTTCTAAGACGTCCTTTGGCCTGTCTTTTGACACCATACAATAAATATAGAAGAAAACAAAACACCTCCTTAAGACCACATTTTGGAGGAAAGGGAGTGGTCATACAGAAATTTTACCAAATGATAATAACTGTATGGTTGTAGAGGCTTTAAAATTTGGTGTAGGCATGGAATAAGGCCATGGAGGACTCAGTATAATTTTTGGTGGGCAACGTTTTCTCACTACAAGCCTTCTCTGGGAAAAAAAATGTAAACTGTGATATGCATTGGGTTTGTCTTTGGCTTGCCTAACTTATGCTGCCATTTCTGGCTTGGTGCTAGTGTCTCCCAGGGCCTTGAAGTTCATGAAGGATTTTTCCTAGCCTGTTCTTTAATGGTTTACTTTTTCTAATCTTTCCAAGTGACTACAATAACGAATATTTGACTTTCCAGCTGTGTGATTTTTAAGAGTTTCCTTGATTTTTCTAGACCCCAATATTCACTTTTGTAGACATTATCCAAGATCTTTCCTAGCTCTAAAATAAAATGGCAAAGTAATCAATGTGCTTCTTCATCTGGGGACAGCTCTTTCTGACAAGGTTTGAGTAATATTTATGGAACTTTTATTTTTGTTGTTTTTCATTCAGAAAGAAGCAGATTAACTGTGTTTTGTTAATTTTTGTAAACAGTCTTTACTACATGAAAGAAGGCATTCAAGATCAAAGCATTATAAATGTAGCAAGGATTCTGTCTTCCACATAGCTGGCATTTCAATATGGCAGTGCAGACAGGGACCGATTGCAGGAGGCATCAGATTACATTAATTGAGGAAGTAAGGTGGGAAAGAACTGGCCCTAAGGAAATGCATCAGGGAAATAAACTTTTCCCAGGAACCAAATTTTGATTTAGAGGAGAGAACTTGTTTTGGAGACTTTGTAAATGTTCATTGGAACACAGGCCTGATCCATGGACATATCCCTGTGTGTTAAGAATGAAATGCACTTATTAAAAACAGGCTTGTTTCACTAAAATATGTAGATTGTTGGGACATAAAGCCTCCTACATTGGCCCAACACCAACAAAGTAGGTGACATTACTTCCTCCTATCTATTCCCATAGCAATATACTCTGAAGTCTCCATGTGTTGGGTCATATTTTCTAGCAAGAAATGGCAGAGCACAATTAATACCCAGTCAGAGTGTATTTCCTTTTGAGAATATGGAAAATATTTCCTGGAGATTCCTCAAATACTTGAGTGTGACTGAGAGAAACTTTTTAAGGGACTAAATTTCAGCTTTGGGAGGTGTATGAGTCAGTGAAATTTTGTTTTTACAATTAATCAGACACCATTAGAACATTGTGGAAACTCAGGCTGCTAATATATACATAAAGCCCACTTGCCAAAAACCTGGAGCTATGAATTTAATAAAACTAGATGTTTGTTCAAAGCTTAGTGATAAATGGATGATTGAAGAAAAATTTTAGATTTATATCATTCAAATATTAAATTTTCAGGCAATGGAAATTGATGCTCTGTCATTTTAGCAATAATTGCATAAACTATTGGCTAGAGTGATATGGCTTCTAAAATATATGAGAATCACTTATAAAATATACATTAGAGCAGATGGCCAGGAGGAGAGCCAATTGGACAGAATAATAAACAATACAAATTAAGAAATTCATAGTTAATTAAAGAAGATTAAGGGGACTTAAAGGGGACATAAACACCTAGGGACCTTCTCAAATAAAGGATTAGCATATTGGTGATAGGCCATGCTCTCCTCTCCAATGTGTAGCTAATGAAACGACAGTGATGTGTAGAACAGATGAAAAGACTTCATTAGAATGCTATCTTCAATAACCCAAATCCCTTGATTCAACATACTGGGACAGAGTGTTATAAATTCTTGTGTAATTTGGTCTGGGTATTTCTCTCTTTTATTCTGCTGTATGCATTCGTATCCCATTAACTTTTAAAAGGACTTTCATGCACAGATGATAATAGGCACATTTAGTGGATGCAGTGACTTAGTGTACTTTGTAGTCTTCAACTCTGGGAAGCACTGCTTTATAGAATGTTAATTCTCAAGGGCTTTGCCCTTAACAGATATTCTTCAATCAATATTTGTAGAATGAATAAAAGAGATTGTTCAGGGAGAAAGGGAGAAAAACAAACTGTTAGATTTAAAAATACTTTACACATTTATTTCGAGGGTCATCTGCTAAATCCCATCCATTTTTCAAGATCCACTTCAAATTAACATTTATATTCATCATTGATCCAATCATTCCTTTATTTATTCATTCAATAGTCAACATTTATTGAATATCTACAGGCTGCTATTTGTTTTGTTAGATACTGATTAATAAAACATGGTCTTTATCCTAGATGGAGTCACCATTTAAAGGGACAATTGAACATGTAAATAATTTACATAGTACAATGAGAAAGAACTA